>OZ005656.1:265901430-266188930 GCA_963930645.1 Salticus scenicus | reverse complement strand
TGTTGTATTGAATGTAATAAGCTTTTTCCATATCGGTATAACAAGATATCATTACTTCAAATAATAATTGAGCAATAGCAAAAAAATAAAGGCAAATGTTTGTTAAATTTCTCCCCGTAAATAAATCATAGTGTGCTACTATAGCTTTACTCTAACTGCCAAAGTAACTGAAAAAATTGTATATGCGTGTTTGAATAATTTATATCACTATGCATATGATGAGCTAACTTTCGTGGTAGCTAGCTAGTATATTCTAGCTACCACGAAACTTTCTTTCATATTTACCTATATAAATTCTCACAGTACACATTGCTTATTAAAAATGTTATTTATCAGAATTATTTTCCATGTTAAATGAAGGGGGTTTTCATCACAGAGAAGTACTATAATACTAAGTGTCCAAAGAAAATCCATTTTATGCAATTCAGAAAATAGCTTAGAAAATGCTTTTATTTATTTATTTATTTATTTATTTATTTATTTATTTGTTGTTGTTTTTGTTGAAAATGAAAAAGTCGACAACTTTATTTGAAATTATCACAGATCTATGGCTCAACCATTCTTTTCATAGTTATTGACGAGTTATGTTGAAAGATAATCATAAGGAAAATCCCCCCCCCCCAAACCCCTCACCGAGGGTTACTTTAACCCCCCCAGGGGGTGAGCAATTCTAACTACATATACATTTATTTTTCTAGTTTACGATTATTATTATCAATAGTTCTTATTAATTTCAGAATAATTTGTTAAAAATAATTCTCATTATGCACATTTATACGAAAGTTTGTCCTATACTGCTATATTAAAATATTTGAAAAAAAAAAAAAAAAAAAGATGATAGCGCCACCTACTGAGTGATTGGTCCCCAAATATAGTCAGCACAGTTTAGGTCAAAGTACAACCAAATGGCAAGTTTGATTGAATTTCGTTCATTGGTCCGTGAGATACAGCATCCATAAAATTTGTGATATACACACATGAGGACATTTTCTAAGAAGGGTTAAGCCGTGTTTCAGTACATTTCAAAACGTGTAAATCCATTGAAAGGTGGAGTTCGAAAATTTTCACCATTTCTTCTTATGCATATAGAGGAAAGTGAAAATTACAAAAATAAATAAATAAATAAAATAATAAAAATTTAATGTATTTCAGGGACTGTTCGCAAGAACATACTTCCTGTTAATGATTGTTATTCACATTCATGTTGCTTGGTATAATCTAATTGGGGGATTTAATTAGGTACTATTTCTGATAAATAATTTACATCATATCGTATTCATTCTGATAACCCCATTTCATATTGTTAAATTAAAATATTATTACGACAGATAAAAATTGAACAATAGGAGAAAGATAAAGAGGGATGAGAAGAACTAAATAAAAGAACTTGTGTACAATTCATATTTAAACTTAAAAAATTCTTCACACACCATACAATTAATGCAAGCACTACCAGTTTCGAAAGGGCTTAGCCCATCTTCTTCATATGCAAAATACGTACTACTATCTTGGAGGCAAAAGTAGCCTTGTTTTATCTTTCATGATTGACAGTTGGTGACGGTCTGGGACTCGCCCTTAAGAATGATCCTGAGACATGACATCACGATTTTGATCCTTCATAGAGGGAACATTTTTTTTATTTTTTTCCAATGGCAAGGCAAATACAGAAGCAAAACGATTACAAAAAAAAAAAAAAAAAAAAAAAATCAAATAGGAATACACACACACACACACACACACAAAAAAAAAAAAAAAAAAAAAAAAAAAAAGATGAAAAAAAGTAGAAGTGACCGAAGTCATTGCCTTAAAAGTTCTCTGGCACGCCAGTAAAGCGCAGTTTCAGAGTTGCAACGAAGTGAAGCACATCGACGGAGATGGTGTCTGTTCATTGGTTCTGCTGAATTGAACCCTGGTTGTCCCTTCTGCTGAATTGCAGAAGGGACAACCAGGGTTTGAAAAGATCCCAATGCGATGGAGGTGTTCTGCCAAACAATCATGTCCAGTCAAGAGGCGGAACTGAGCCACAGCTTGCCGCCGTGGACTGCTGGGAATTTTTAAACCATAGAGGGAACAAGTAAGTGGAAAAAACACGCATAGCCAGCGCGGGTATAGAAGTCTTGCTTTTGCTCCCAAGGTAGCACGTGTTTGGCAATTGGCGAAGGTCTGGGACTCGCTCTTAGGGATGATCCAGAAAGATGCCATCATAATTTTGATCCTCCACGGAGAGGAACGAAGAATTGGATGGATGGATGGTTGGGTTTTACGTCGCACTAGTGCTGCGTAGATGGGCAATTGGCGACGGTCTGGGACTTATCCCCTAGAGGTGGTCCGGAGACATGCCATCACAATTTTGATCCTCCGCGGAAGGGATGGCTCTCCCGCTTCGGTGACCCCCAGAGGTACAATTTTTGATGGGAACATGGAGGACATTGCGGCCACGACATATTTTACGTGCACCAGCCACCATTAGTGTACACGACGGTCTTTGGCCGGCTCGAGTACCGAACCCACAATCTTCCAATTACGAGGCCGGCGCTCTACCGACTGGGCTACCGCGGCCCGTGAACGAAGAATTGGAGAAAACACCCAAGCCCAGTGTGGTGACATAACTACTCGTCCACGGAGGACTCATTTTTAACTTGCATAACTTTCAATATTTTTAACTCAAATTATTAAAAAAGCACTTAAAAAAAAATAATACTTTTGCAATTAAAGTTCCGAAAACCTGAACTCTCTCTTTGCCCCCCCCCCCCCTCCCAAAAATAAAAAAATAAAATAAAATAAAAAAATAAATAAAAAATAAAATAAAATAAATAAATAAAGTAAAGTAAAGTAATATAAATAAATAAATAAAAATAAAAATGTTAAAGTTATTTTGCTAAAATTTAAAGGTTTATACTTATACCGTATCTTTTTAATATCACAATTTGAAAGTCATCATCTTTTTTCTCTATCGAAGCTAATCCTATCTGTAACATGAACGGAGCTTTTCACATTAGTTTTGAAGCAATTAATCTGGAGTAATCAATATCCACAACTTCCTTTAGTATGGAATTAATTTGGTAATTTAGAGTATTATTATCGTATGTAATGGAAGAACCAGGAAATGTGAGATTCATTTTTAGTCTCGAATCGATTAAGAAAAAGCGTTTAGATAGACCTTTAACGGTAACTTATTTGTAAAAGAGTATAAGTATTTCATTTAATAGCATGATTTAGAGAAAGGTATGATTTAATGATTCATAGGATTATGTATCTCGATTATGTAAAGCGTGCAAAAAATATTCTGTTATAGTGCGTGGGAGCAGATAGGAGATTGAAAATATATCTTATCTTTTTTTTTTTTTTTTTTTTTTTTAACATTCAGCATCTCAAAGGCCCTATTGATATCCTGAAAGGACATAGCAAATTGAAATTTTGTATTGTTCTTTGAAAACAAAATTTATTTATATATTGTTACGAAAATTTGTCGTCTTTTTATCGTGGAGAAAATAGTTCATAATGAAGTTGGCAGGTTCTAGTCGATGAATGCTTTTTATTCAGCTTAACTTCTCGAAACAGTTCAACAAAACTGTGATTTCAACGAATATTCTCCAAACATTTCAAGAAAACAGTCACTTGTTCCAATAGCAGTAAAGTAAACAGCGTCAAATAGTCTTAGAGCAAGAATTTATCTGGCTCACATACAAAAAGCACGATCTACAAACGCTATTGCTCAGAACGGCTTTCTGAACACATACTCGGGCCGCGCTAGTCCAGTCGGTAGACCACCGGGTTCGTACTTGGAAGATTGTGGGTTCGGTATTCGAGCTGGCCAAAGACCGTCATGTGCACTAATGGTGGCTGGTGCGCAGTGCCTGATTTAAGGCAGGGCATTCGGGGGGCCTCACACTGCCCTGGGCCCTCATTCTGACAGGGCCTACAAGAAATTCCATCATACATTTAAAAAAAAAATAGTTAAAATGAAAAATTTCCAAATTTTGCTATAATGATCGTTGTTTTTTTGTTTTTTCGTCAATGGATGGAGGTATTACTGCACTTTTATATTAATCGGCGGTAGACAAGCATTGGATCTAGTTAAGTCTTACCAATAAAATGAAAAGTGTAGAGAATTTTTAGACGCGTGAATCAAAAATATGCGGTTTCTTTTTTTTGTTGTAATATTAAAGTACAAGGAAAAGAGGCCCATTGAATATGAGTGCCCTGGGCTACCAAGTTGGTAAATCGGTCCCTGCTGGTGCACGTAAAATCTGTCGTAGCCTCAATGTCCCCATGTTCCCGTCAAAATTATACCTATGTGGGTTACTGAAGCGGGGCAGCCATCCTCTCCGTGTAGGATCAAAATTGCGATGGCAGTCTCCGGATCACCTCTAGGGGTGAGTAGCAGACCGTCGCCAATTGCCTATTGCGCAGCACTAGTGCATCGTAAAACCCAATCAACCATCAACCAACCTGAACACGTACTCACTTTCGAATCAACGAATCAGTGAAGGCTTCTCTGAGTTGCCTCTTTGAGATAAATTTTACGCCTAGGTGAAAACATAAAGTCTATTTAATAAAGATCCAGTAAATAATAAGACTAAGTATAGAAATGAAATTTTTCCATGGGGTGCACTCACTCTTTCTCGTGGATCACTGCTAAATTTTTAGTATTTGGTGACTGAAATGTGGGGCAGCTCTCCTGATTTCCAAGCTAGAAACAGAAACATGTAAATTATGATGAATTCCAAAAATTCGTTGCAGTGCTCCAAACTTCGAGAACCGTAAACTATCTTTTTTTTTTTTTTTTTTTTGACATGATTGATCATACGAAGTCGCTAAATCCATCACCAAATCACAAAGTTTGTCGCGAACATGGCCCTACTGAAATTGAAAGGGCTGCCCCTTTATTTCTAATTTAATTGTAACTCTACTTTCTCTCAAAAACACAGTTCATGCAGGAAATAGACTTAAATCATTACAACATTCTTACCCTAACACATAAAAAGAGTAATTGGAATGTCCTGTATAAATCTAGAAAAAGAGAATAAATTGTATGAAAATAAGTATTAAAAATATTAAATCGTATGTTAAATATGTGGAATACTCGCTTGATAATGGAACTTAAAAAATCCAGAGAGGACAAATAAAACTCTTATGATTGCAAATAACGACAAAAAAAAAAAAAAAAAAAAAAAAAAAACCCACCCAAAAATCTGAAAAAATCTATTTAGGGGCGAAAATTACACACACACACAGGGACACATATACAGGGTGATTATAATTAAAGTTACGATTTCAAAATGCTATAATTTTAAAACTACACATCATAGAGCGATTTGATATTTTACCTGAGCAATCTTGAGGCAATGAAATTTTATTTTGGGGAGGAAAAAAGTAGTTCCGACATGTTTCTATAGATGGCTCTGTCAGGGTAATGCCAGGGAAAACATCTAAATTGACTCATTAAACGCAGGAATGTTGTCGTCGACAGGAAAACGTCTAAATTGACTCATTAAACACAGGAATGTTGTCGTCGACTGGAAAATGTCTAAATTGACTCATTAAACACAGGAATGTTGTCGTCGACAGGAAAACGTCTAAATTGACTCATTAAACAAAGGAATGTGTTCTAAAACGTCCTGTTGACGTTTTCCTGACACAATGGAATAGCAGGAAATAATAGACTTCAAGGGTTTACTACAATTTTTTTAGCAAAAGGATAAGAATACGTGTTTACAGCGGAAACAGTCATAGTGAAAAGAGAAAAAGAGGAGCTTCATGAAAGAAATACTTTACGGATAATTAACGGCACATTTTGGAACTCTTTTTTTTCTTTTGCCGAACAAAATTTCATCGCCTGACGATTGCTCTGGTAAAATATCAAAACGCTGTGATGGGTAGTTTTAAAATTATAGCGTTTTCATATCGTAACTTTAATTATAATCACCCTGTTTATATAACATCAGTTGTTTGTTTCATTACATTTTAATTAATGCAATAATTCAATAAATATAATTTAACTGTTTGATATATAGCTTTCATACACACTTTATGAAAATTTAACAGTGTTCATGACTTCAGTTTATCTGTCTGTCTTCATTTTCTTTTCAGTAAATATTTTTAGAATCCCCCAAAACTGATATGTGCTATGCAAGTTTTTCCGATTTATTTCACAATGTTTCCTGTAAAAACTTTTATATGTAACTAAGATTGGTTTATGTACAAAGACTTTCAAAATAATTCGGGCACATTATGGTCTAAAAGACGTATTTCATATAAGTATCTAAAAATACGAAATCGACAAACATTTTTCAGTTGCAATAAAGGATGTTTCGTATACAAAATGACGTAATTAATATTAAAGTTTTTTTTACAGGGCTGAACAAAAACATTCAGATTTATTACGGGAAAATGTGAAAGTGCATTTTCAGTTGTGTTAAGCGTTTACTACAGATTCTTGTATTTATGACCTTGTATTTATCATACTACGAATAAATGCGGTTGAAAGTGTTTTAAGCAATATGAAAGCCGACAGACAGACAAGTTAAAGTTATGAGAACTCAAAAAGAAAAAAAAAGATAAATATGTATCCTTTAAAGAATTTTTAAAGAACTAATCGGTCTGCGCCGCACACATGTTTGTTTCCATATCTATTTCTCCTTGCCAGCTCAAATTACTAAACGTTGATTTGCATGATATTTAAAACAAATGACTTCATCTTTTGAATCATGATATTTATACATTTTAAAGATAATCTGGTGTGTCACTCATACGACTTTCTCTTACCCTGAAATTCAATACTATAAATACAGGTTGCAGATTAAGAGGTAAGATAACGAGTACTGTTATGTAAACCTGTGTTAAACAATTCAAATTAGGCTTCGGAAGAGTTTTATGCGATAATTAGTTCTGTGTGAGGGGGGGGGGGAGCTACCGCCCCCCTCAACCCCCCGTTTCATTAATGCACCTACATTTATACAGAATTTAATTCGGTTATAAAAAAAAAAAAGTTCTGTTTTTAAAAAATAATTTATTGAAATTATTATTTAAAAAAATTATCTTTTATGATAATGCAGACGATTTCCATATTAGAGTAGTATAACACTAAATATCAAAAAAAAAAAAAAAAAAAAAGTTGATTTATTCTCAGTATTACATTAAAAGAAAAAAGAAAAAAGAAATATATATATATATATTATTAATTAAATAAAATATTCTTTTATATATATATATATGTATATGGCGTGAGTACGATTTTAACTCCTACTATTTATCCTTTTTAAAATATATCATGTATTTTAAAATTTCAATATTTTATGATACCTCCAGAGTAGATAATATAGGTAAGTAAAATTCTCTTACCTGTAAATCTTCTTACATAAAGAAAATGTGTATCTTATTCCGAGTTATCTATTATTTCTGGCATTTCTCTAATCTCTCCATCTTTCCATTCATTAGAATTTAGCACTGGTTATTCTGAAAAAGAATCTAGAATATTTCCAGATTATACACTGTGGATTTAATATTGAGTAATGAATGAATTGTGAACGTGTATTTCATCTTGGTTATTTATTAAAATATATATCGTGTTTTAGAGCGAGCCAAAAGCTCGTCCTTTTAAGAGAGGCACTTACATACATATACTGAACAGTTTTACAGAAGCGAAAAAGATATAAGGGAAGATACACGTACTTTGAGAAAACCGCAAGGAGTGACAAAAATGCGGAAGTTTTATACATGTACCCGCATACTAAAAATTAGAGTCTTAAAATGAAAGAGTCTAGATTAATTATTAACCCCTTAACGCGCGGCGTCCTCGCTGCGAGGACGCAAAATTTAAGATCCAGCTGCAAAAATTCATCCCGGAAATTTTTTAGCAAAAACTTACGTTTATAACATATCAGAAAAGGCCAGTTTTTTCAACCCTAAAATTTAAAATTTCTTATAGTTTAATTTAGTTCATGAATTCCGGTGACAGTATAATTTAAATATTCCGAATTGTCTTGCGCCGCAAAGGGTTAAATATGCATTTCGGAGTCTATAATGTTCTAACACACATATATATATATAATGTTAAAAATAAAAAAAATCGATAACTTTATTTTAAATTATTGCAGATCGATAGTTCAACCATTAGTTTCAAAGGTATTGGCGAGCTCTTTTGAAAGATACCTATCATGAAAATTTACTCCCCTCGAGGAGGGACTTTCTGCCCAGGGGGGACTTTCCCCTCAGGGGGGAAGGCCAGGTTCTTACATACACAAAAAAAATTTTCCCATTTGACTATCTCTATTGCAAAAAATATATATTCGTTTCATTTGGTTTAGTGCAATCTATAGATGTTAAACTCTACTTACTTGCAATTTCCCCCATAGACGTAATGTATTTGAATACTTTTGAGTGTCACTGTACACGAACCATTTGCTTCATCTCAACGAAAAGCTTACAGTAGCATCCCTATACGTTACACATTTAGAATACCGAGTTTGGAATTTCCGCTACTATTTGTTCTTGAGATATGCTGATAACAGACACACAGACATCCCCAGAGACAGACACACAGACCATTAGCTAAAAACATGATTTTCGTATTCAGGGGACCTCAGAACATGTAAATATAACAAAAACTCACGTTTGAAAATTTGACCCTAAAACAATACTTTCTCGACCCCAGGAGTATGTGAAAGTAATAAATAAATAAATAAAAATGAAATCATAATATTTTAATTCAAATTTTGTAAAAGTGAATCTAATTATATATTTTATATTATTAATTCTTATGACGCAGTTGAATTCTACACATTAAATGTTATAATTTTACCCTGAGTATTCAAATTCTGCATAGCAACGAAAAGCGTTCACTCTAAAAATAGAAATCGCTTTCTTTAATTTCCTGAGAATGAATGAACGAATCTTCTAAAACTATGCAAACCTTGTAGAAAATTTTATTTTCTTTACCTCAATGCATTGTTGTGATTATAATGCAAACTTATCCTTTTTCATTATTATTTTTTTTTTATTATTCAGTTGAAATGCATGCATGGAAATCACTGATAAAATTTTACTTTCTTTAACCCCTTCCTTCTCACTCCCGTGATATTCACGGGCAGTGACCCCGCCCCACGTGTATTTTTCCTTCAATATTTAAGGGTGCATGAAAGCGCCAGCCAGTACCAAACTATATATAATGTATTTGAAAATATGTACAGAATAAATATATATATATACAGTAAAACCTCTCTAAGTTGGACACCTACGGTTCCAGGAAAAAGTGTCCAACTTAGAGAGGTGTCCAACTTATAGGGGTGCTTATATTTTTCGATTTAGTTAAACTGTATCTATGCATGCCTTTTAACTTTTAATCACATCTAAATATAATACAATTAAGTATTCATAACTTATGTACAAAAAATAATTAATTTGCCAATTTAAAATTTAATTTTGAACTGGTATATTGTGGTCATAATAACAGTTTCTTCTATAATTTTTTATATAACAGCGCCATCCACCAGTTAATATACACGAAAATTTAATCAATATAACTTCTCACAATAAAGATTTTGTATATGCATGTTGGTGCTATTTTATTCAGTAGACGCTGTGATAGTCATATGGAAAATCGGAGAATATGATTAAAAGTAGCACCACTTTGTCTACTGATATACACACAAATTAAGATAACATTCAATTTCATAATAGCCATCTCACTTATGAAGTTTAGTGAATTTATTCGCTCTAGAAACTGAGATATAGCTTTCCCGTGTACGGGAAAAACTGAAACATATCACCTGTCGACTGATATGCACCCAAACTGAATCAGCATCTTTTTTCACTATAGATAGATCTCTCACATATTAATTTTAGTAATTCAAGTAAAAATTGGTAGGAAAAATAAAAGGGATGAATAAAGAGAAATCCTAACAACCGAAATGTAATGTATTGTCTAATGCTCATTTTTAAACAGTCGAAGTCAAAACATGCCTGTAGGCTCTCTACTGGATATTTCCTGGATAAAAGGACAAAAAAAAATTTATGCAAATCAATAAAAAGAAAGACTCTTTCATCATGCGCCAAAATTAAGTAATTTGTGAATTTTTCAATTGAAAAAAATAAATATTTTTACAAGATGAGACAGAGATGAATATATTGTGACAAGAAATATTGTTTATTAGATATTTACAGCTATTTCTTATATCTTTTTTTCCCTGACTAATTGGGTAAAAGTGTCCAACTTAGGGCAGCAGTATTTGTATATCCAAATTCCAAGTTAGAGGGTATTCAACTTATAGAGGTTGGACATAATGTTAATCCTATGGATACATTCCGTTTCGAGAAAAAGTGTCCAACTTAGAGGGGTGTCCAACTTGACAGGTTTCACTGTATTATTCATATATTTATTTTCAATCTATTTTCTTTTTAATTAGACAAAAATGTGGATTTTATGGGCGTGTCTTTGAAAAATGTACGACCGTTAAGTGGTTAATCCAATACATTATTTTAACTATATATGACATCATCTTCAGCGTTAGTTTCGGGGAATTTGGTTTTTAATTATGAAGATAAATAGTTAGTTCTGTTTATCTCACAACCATAGTTTGTTTATTGTCATCTGATGAAATAATATACTACCACACTTCAATCAAAACTAAAATTTTATTCTCTTCCACCAACATTTTTTCCTTTAATTAAGGAAAAAAAGAATCCTTAAGCAGATCATTGTGAAAAATCTGTCATCTCGTAAACGCGATCCTTAATTTATTCTCGGTCAAAAACATTACACAAAATTCTATCTCCACAAAGACAGAATTATACACGAGCCTTATAATTTTATCAAGCGCAAGAATCAAAGATGATCTCTCTTTCATTTTCGATGTCAATGCGCCATCAACTCCATAGAAGAAAAACAAGCAACCTAGATCTATTTGCTCCCAAAAATACGAAAATACAAACAAAAAAGAGAAGTGCAAATGCAATTTGGAAACAACAGAATCATCCATGCCGAACGGTCTCTGAAAATGAATGGTTATGCACCCCATAAAGTGAACGCTCTTCGGCAACCTCATTAGGGGCGTATATCGCTTCCGCTCAACCTTCGCCCTTAATCTGGCCGCACGCTGACCACTGGTCGCGCGTGGCCCCATATTGACTCCCGACACCCCCGCCTTGTAACCAATAACCGGTCATGCGTTCCAATACGCAAAGTTACTTATTTTGTTGTCAATTGTTCTATTCTGGGCAATCGTTCAACACCTTTAGGATGAACTTGAACAGCAGCGCAATTGTCTCGAGATATTTCCTTCTTTTGCTGGTATTGTCCGAAGATGACACACGAATATCATAATTTCTTCTGAACTTCGAAATGGCGCACGCCATCCGTTATAATAAATTCGTACTTATGAATGGGATCGGCCGTCGAGCCTGATGTCGTCCGAAAAACAATCGAGGGGTGAGATGGCTACCGCGGGTGAGGTTAGAGATCAACGAATGAAATTCCTTTGAGTGTTTTGAACTTCGCACAGTGAAAGCTTTCTTTCAAAAATGAAGAATCAAAAAACAAGACCGATTGAGTTAAAGATCTTGATTACATGAATGGAAAAAAAAAAAAAAAAACATTTCCTTTATTTTTTTCTATTTTGATTCAGAGGCTTGTTATTATTTCTGCGAATAGATGGCGCAAGTTGTTTGTAACTACACAAATAGTAAAGGAAACATTACAGGAAAAGTTTATTTAACAACTTCATTTAGTTTAAACTTAAAGGGTACTCTGCATTATGATTTTTTAAAAAAGAATCAGAAAATTTCTGCCATTTCTTTAAGAACATACACAATTTACAATTCCATGGATCCCATAATACGGGATGATGGCTCCCGAAAAAAACATTTCTTCCTTCCTTTTTTTTCCTCATAATATTTTGGCCCTTTATCTACCTCATTATGAAACAGACAAAAATTGTTTTTGAAGCATATTTTTCTTTAGTTATTTAAGAGATTTTTTTAAAGATATATGCAATAAAAATTATGCAAATCGCCTCATCATAGTAATTAATAGGGATTTAGTAAGGTTTTTTCTTTGTGTGTGTGTGTGTGTGTGCGTGTATGTGTACCATTTGTGCATAGAGGTCGAAAAATATATTAGGATGTTAAAAAAAGTATAAAAACGTTCTTACTTTTCCTGTTCCTTATATTTTTTCCAATCCTTTTTCTATTCCTTATATTTTTTCTAAGATTGATGGAAGATTCTTGAGGTAAAATACGAATTAATTACTACTCATGTGAAGATAGCGAAAAATGCCCAGTAAAAGCAGCAGTAGCACTCTATAAAACCCTTTCTGGAACAATAACAGTTATACAATTTTTAGTACCTTTGTAGTAAGGTTAAAAAAGTATAAAAACGTTCTTACTCTTTCTGTTCCTTATATTTTTTCCAATTCTTTTTCTATTCCTTATATTTTTTTCTAAGATTGATGGAAGACTCTTGAGATAATATAGTAATCAATTATTACTCATGTGAAGATCTCGAAAAATGCCCAGCAAAAGCAGCAACAGCACTCTACAAAATCCTTTCTGGAACAAAAACAGTTATACAGTTTCTAGTGCCTTGTAGTAAGGTTAAAAAAGTATAAAAAGGTTCTTACTTTTTCTGTTCCTTATATTTTTTCCAATTCTTTTTCTATTCCTTATATTTATCCTAAGATTGATGGAAGATTCTTGAGGTAATATAGGAATTAATTGCTACTCATGTGAAGATCTCGAAAAATGCCCAGTAAAAGCAGCAATAGCACTCTACAAAATCCTTTCTGGAACGAAAACAGTTATACAGTTTCTAGTGCCTTGTAGTAAGGTTAAAAAACTATAAAATCTTACTTACTTTTTCTGCTCCTTATATTTTTTCCAATTATTTTTCTATTCATTATATTTTTCCTAAGATTGATGGAATATTCTTGAGGTAATATAGGAATTAATTATTACTCATGTGAAGAGATCTCGAAAAATGCCCAGTAAAAGCAGCAATAGCACTCTACAAAATCCTTTCTAGAACAAAAACAGTTATACAGTTTCTAGTGCCTTGTAGTAAGGTTAAAAAAGTATAAAATCGTGCTTACTTTTTCTGTTACTTGTATTTTTTCCAACTATTTTTCTATTCCTTATTTTTTTTCCTAAGATTGATGGAAGTGCAAGATTCTTGAGGTAGGAATTAATTGCTACTCATGTGAAGATCTCGAAAAATGCCCAGTAAAAGCTGCAATAGCACTCTACAAAATCCTTTCTGGAACAAAAACAGTTATACAGTTTCTAGTGTCTTGTAGTAAGGTTAAAAAAGTATAATATCGAGCTTACTTTTTCTGTTCCTTGTATTTTTTCCAATTATTTTTCTATTCCTTATATTTTTCCTAAGATTGATGGAATATTCTTGAGGTAATATAGGAATTAATTATTACTCATGTGAAGATCTCGAAAAATGCCCAGTAAAAGCAGCAATAGCACTCTACAAAATCCTTTCTGGAACAAAAACAGTTATACAGTTTCTAGTGTCTTGTAGTAAGGTTAAAAAAGTATAAAAACGTGCTTACTTTTTCTGTTCCTTATATTTTTTGCAATTCTTTTTCTATTACTTATATATTTTTACTTTCCGAACACTATAGTGAGGAAAGTATTGTAATCATGTCAAAAATCCGAATTTGAGATTTTGATCTTTCTATACGTTTTGAGGTCCCCTGAGTCCGTTTTCACTATTTTTACGATGATGTATGTATGTGTGTATGTGTGTATGTCTGTGAGTGAACACGCTAGCGTCTAAACGCTTTGTTCGATTAACCTGAAAGTTGGTACGCATATTGTAAGTCACCATAGTACGAACCCTATAGATTTTGGTGAATCTAGCACTTATAGTTTTTTTACAGGGACACAAAGAAAAATTCTTTATCATTATGGCCTATGGGAGCAAAATCTTAAAAGTGCGATAGCATCTAAACGCCTTATTCAATTGAGCAAAAATTTTATACACATATTATAGATCACAAATACTCAATCTGTATAGATTTTGGAGAATCTAGCACTTATAGTTTTTTTACAGGGACACAAAGAAAAATTCTTTATCATTATGCCTATGGGGCCAAATTTTTAAAAATGTGATAGCGTCTAAACGCCTTATTAATCCGAGCAAAAAATTTGTACACATGTTATAGATCACAGTTGAACTAACTGTATAGATTTTGGTGAATCTAGCACTTACAGTTTTTTTACAGGGACACAAAAAAAAATTCTTTATCATTATGGCCTATGGGACTAAATTTTTAAAAGTACGATAGCATCTAAACGCCTTATTGAATTCAGCTGAAAATTTATATGAGTATTATAAATCACTGTTGCACTAATATAAGCATTTTGGTGAATCTAGCATTTATAGGTTTTTACAGGGACACAACGAAAATTTATTTATCATTATGATCTATGGGCTCAAAGTTCAGTAGCGTTCAATAAAACAACTTGTAATAGATGGAGAAAAATACTCAAACACTCTATTATGGTTTTCTCTCTTTTGTTTGTTTAACAACTACTCTTTCTTTACTTTATCTACAAAACTGTTAATTACTCAATGTTCGGAAAGTCGAGTGGAGTCACTCCAGATTTTTTAAGATTGATGGAAGATTTTTGAAGTAATATACGAATTAATTGCTATTTATGTGAAGATCTCGAAAAATGCCCAGTAAAAGCAGCAAGTTATACAAAAATTTATGTGTATATTAAACGGACATAATTATAAGTTCATTTAAAACAAAATCCTCATATATCATTAAAATTGTACTAAAAATGATATTTAATTAATGAATTTGTAAATATCAGTTAAAATATATTGTGATAGGCCGATATCTTTTCTTTCAAAACCACACTAGATTCTAACTTCTTATTATATTTAATTTATTGCGATGAAGCTTTCTCTGAACTTATAATTATGTCCAGCTACTTTTTCGTTTTTTGCTTCATATTCCTAAATGAGATATATTTGTTGTAAAATATCGATATTAAAAGTTCTTAAAAACTAATTTAAAAGTTCCCATGTGGGTTTTGTACTGATTTATAAAAATTTATTTTGTTTTTTTTTTCGACTACTGAATCGCCAAAATATAGCTGAACTCATAATTATATCCACCCCTGTATTATAAGAAATGAAACTTCTCAAAAATGAGAAGATTCTGCTTATTTTCGAGAAGTGCGTTTTAACAGTGTTATTTCACCTTTCTGTCTTTCATTTTAGAGGTCTGCATGGGCTGGGTTCATAGCCCGAGCCTGAGCCCGGCCCGGACCTTGGGCCGGGTTCGGGACGAATTTTTCAATCTGTTCTCGGGCCGGGCCGGGCCTAAATTTTTTTGCAAGCTCGGGCTCAGTTTTTTTTGTGTATACTCGGGCCGAGCCGGACCTGAATGAACTTTTTTCCGGGCCGTGTCGGCCCGAATCTATTTCTGGTTTCATCGTCAATCAACGAAAATGGAAAACGATAAAATATTTCTTCAGTCATTTATTGCACATAATTTTACAGGCTCGTATATCACATAAAATTTTACTTTGTTATAAAATGTCTGTAACTTCAATTTAATTGCTTATCAGTCTGTCAGTTCGCGATCTGATTTTCCGCATATATTTTTAGCACGTCTCGAAATTAATATATTTTATTTCAAGTAATATTAAATGGTTTCCTATTCAAAATAGTATGCATGTCACTACTAGTTTGCGCACATGTTCAAACAAAAGAAATTTGATACGTTACTGTGTATAAGGCTTTGTGCCCTATAATCTGTAGAGTTTAGGTGGTATGAAGGCTATAAAAATCCTGCCGCTGTAACTTTTTCTCTAAACTCCTTTTTCGTTTCTCCAGTGCACTGAATGAAAGTAGCATCATTTTTAGCATGTACAAAAGCCTCTTTTCTACAGAATATGGTTGGATTACCATTACAATTTTGTTTACCAAATCACATGAAATATTCGTATACATTATCGGTACATAAGAGGAAATGGTTGAACGTGCATTTTTAGTAGTAATCATTTTAAATTCCGTCCTATATTGTTTGATGAGTGCTAATATTTTCGATTTGACTTTCTGTCTGTCTTTGTGAACTTCTGTAAATGAACTTTTCTTTATATATAATTATCTTGCAAAAGTTCAGCAGTTTTGTTAAAGGAGATTCTATTGCTTCGCTATATAAAACCTCTGCAAAACACATACTAAAAATATTTTTCATAGAAATACATGCATTTTTTTTATATATTTTTTTGAATCGGGCCGGGCCGTACACTGTCAAAAAATAAACGGGCCGGGCCGGGTAAGCAAAGCTTTCGTAAGGACCGGGCCTCAAAATTCCGGCCCGTACAAACATCTAGTTTTGTAGTTATTTCAGATTTGAGGAGACCTTTCTGACACACCCTGTATAATTGACAGTGAGAGAAATATATAAGTATGATATCTCGCATCACAATAAATTCAAAAATGATGTTTCTCATCCGATTTTGCTTATGTCTTATAGACGTTGTACATTCAGGATCTGCATGATACTTGGTTTGTTTGTATTCGCCAGTTTCTTCTCCTCTTCTAATAGTATTTCTTTTAACATGTTCCTGACTAGAGTTGGGTAATATGCAGGGTAACCATAATTAAACTGATACTCGTTTCAGTCTTCTGTAGTGCGATCTAATCGCAAGAATGTCACCAACATTTGTGGAAAGATTAAACAAGACGAAGAACAAAATATTCCGTATAAAATAAATAAATAATTTTTTAAGTTCCAAAATTTACCGCTAGGGGATTGTGTGATGCTGTTTTCCTAAGCAAAGCTTTTTTCGCAATTTATAATTCAAAAGTGTTTATTACGCCCTTTTTTTAAGCAATACTTTTGTACTATTTATTATTTTGAAATTGGAGACACCAAGCTACTTTGCTTGCGAGAAAAGTTTTACTTAGAAAAACAGCGCCACATATTCCCCTAATGAAAAATTTTGGAATTTATTTTGTTATTTTGTTAACTTCATTATTATTATTATTTTCGGAATCCTTCTTCCCCCGTCTTGTTTAATATTCCTAGATATTTTGGGGCTATTCTTACAATTAGATCACTATAGAGAACACAGCAAGCACTGTCGGTTTAAACATGGCTACCCTGTACTTCAGAATGTGTGTATTACACACAATATGTAAATACTCATCGTTGTTGCTCAAAATGTACAACATACAAATACTTTTGAAAATTTTAAAATATACAGTATAGTATTATATATTCTTGAATAAAAAAGTATGTTCTTTTATACAATATACATTAAAAAGTTAACAGTAGTACTAGTAAATTTGTAATTGTACGAAGGTACGTTTATGCCATTTCTTTGTTTAAATAAAGGAAAATGAAACAACATTAAAATGAGCACAAATTAGAGAAATTCAAAAATTAGCAACCGGTTGTTCGGAACTTTCTTCGGTTGTTCCCTCATCAGGGATTAAAGATTTGGAACTTTAGAAGTTCCGAGAAAGCCGTTTGCTAATTTTTGAATTTCTATAATTCGTGCTTTTTTTAACACTTTCCAAGAAAGTTGAAAAGTGTTAATGACTTAGGTTTGTCTGTCTGTCCGTCCGAGCTCTAACTCCCGTAAATATTCATGAAATTTGAGACTGATATATGTTACTCAAGTTGAAAATCTAATGTTCCCTATTAAAAATGAAGAGAATATTTCTACTGGTTTGTGTACAGGGACACCCGAAAGTATTCCAAAGCATTGTATTCTATGAGAGGTATTTCTATAAACCGTGTTTTAATACCTTTATTTTACGCAAATCTTAATGAAATAGGAATATGTTATTCAAGTTCACTAACGGATTATTCTTATGTAAAATGGACTAAATACCAAGACTGGTTTGTGTACGCAGAGAAAAGCGTTGCTTTTTCAAAGTGTTGCTTTCCATGAGAGGTATTTCTATAAACCAAACTGTAATAACTTTACACAACTCTTAATGAAAATGAAATATGTTATTAATATGAACAAAAGAATCTTTCTATAGAACATAGTATGATTAGCATTAGATTTACAGGATCAGAAAAAACATTCAGTTACATTGAGGGCTATTACTGGAAATCTGCAGAAATTGCACTTTCGTTTATGATAAACGTCTTTATTAATTTATAACAATTTTCATCTGTGAATATGATTTCAATTTGTGTATTTATCTGTCCGACTGTCCGCCTTTCTGTCTGTCCATCTGCCCACCCCAGCGTCCTTAAATATTTTCAGAATTTTTAAAAAATTATGTATGTTATTAAAGTTTACTATGAAATGTTTCCTATTTAAAATGACATTAATACGTTCTGTATAACTGGTTTGTATACAGGGACACCCCCAAAAATGCCAATGCATTGCGTTTTAGGACACACATTTTTATAAATCACATTTAAATAACTTTCTACTGTAAAAATGATAAAGAGATTGACATTTATTGTTAATATGCTAAAATAATGTTGTATAGAATATGATATGTTTAACCTTCAGATTTACAGGGCTGCACTAAAATATTCATATACATTAAGGGCTGCAATCCGAATCTCAAGGCTGCATTTTCTTTTGTGTTAAGCATTTTCAACACTTTCCAACAATGTTTGAGAGTGAATATGAATACCATTAGTCTATCTGTCTGTTCGTTGTGTGATAACATAGGCAAAAAACATTGAAAGTTATACTATACAAGAAGTATGGACATTTGGAAAGTGTTAATAATCAATGAGTACAGCATAATGTTTCGTTCTTGTTAAAGATGTTTTACTTTTCTTTTATATTGCCAGCGCAAAGTATCTACCTCTTACATCTAATTATTCCTTCATTTATTTCATTTCATTAATTTCGTATATTTCATGTAATTTTAACCCTTTGCGGCGCAAGGTAATTAGGATAATTTAAATTACACTGCCACCGGAATTCACGAACAAAATTAAAATAAAAGAAATTAACGACCTTTTCTGCTATGATATAAAAGTTAAATTTTGCTAAAAAAATTTCCGGGATGAGTGTTTGCGATTGAAAATTTAAATTAGGTGATACTACTGTAGTGGCATTACCATCCCTGAAAGGATTTAAAAGGCAAAAATTTAAAAAATGCTGAAATAAATTCGAAATTATCTCATAAATTATGGCTTTTGAGGAGAACATTCTTTTTCAGAAAATATAACATCCATACAACTGATTTGAATTCTTTTTACTTTCTCTTACCCCATAAGGTCGAGAAAGTATTGTTTTAGGGTCAAATTTTTGAACGTGAGTTTTTGTTATATTTACATGTTCTGAGGTCCCCTAAATACGAAAATCATGTTTTTAAAGAATGGTCTATGTGTCTGTGTGGATCGATATCTGTGTGGCTGTTATCAGCATATCTCAAGAACAAATAGTAGCAGAAATTCCAAACTCGGCATTCTAAATATGTATCATATAGGGATGCTACACTAAGCTTTTCGTTGAGATGAAGCAAATGGTTCGTGTACAGGGACACTCAAAAGTATTCAAATACATTACGTCTGTGGGGTAAATTGCAGGTAAGTAGAGTTTAACATCTATAGACTGCACTAAACGAAATGAAACGAATATATATTTTTTGTAATAGAGATAGTCAACTGGGAAAATTTTTTTGTGTATGTAGAAGTCCCGCCTCCCCCCCCCCCCTGGGGGGGAAGTCCCCCTCGAGGGGAGTCAATTTTCATGATGGGTATCTTTCAAAAGAGCTCGCCAATACCTTTAAAACGAATGGTTGAACCATCTATCTGCGATAATTTAAAATAAAGTTATCGATTTTTTTTTCATTTTTAAATTTTTTTTCTTTTTAAATGAAATATTGAGAATAAATTCAACTTTTTTTTTATATTTAGTGTTACACTACTTCTCTAATATGGAAATCATCTGCCTTATCATAAAAGATAATTTTTTTAAATAATAATTTTAATAAATAATTTTTTAAAAACAGAATTATTTTTAATAACCGAATTAGATTCTATATAAATGTAGGTGCATTAATGAAACGGGGGTTGTGGGCGGCGGCAGCCCCCCCCCCTCACACAGAACTAATTTTCATATAAAACTCTTTCGAAGCCTAATTTGAATTGTTTAACACAGGTTTACATAACAGTACTCGTTATCTTACCTCTTAATCTGCAACATGTATTTATAGTATTGAATTTCAGGGTAAGAGAAAGTCGTGTGAGTGACACACCAGAATATTTGTTTTATTATGATGTTGGGTTTCGATTTATAAACTGAATTTTTCGATATTACACTTACACTTAATATATTTATATTTTTCTTATTGCAATTTATAATGTTATTTATAAGGATATAGATGCATATTTCAATTAATGAATTATTTGGCTTTCAGAGATGCAAACTTAAAAAATAAATAAAAGTTTTATTTTCAATGCATTCTGACATATGTGAACAAGAAGTGTACTTATATTACTACACTTTGTAATTTAAATCAATAGAATATTATTTAATAAAATAATGTATTAATTATCTTTGTTTTCATAAAATAAACATATATTAATATCATTCTACTAATCATTAGAACTATATAACATTTAAAAAAATTATTAGCTTATTTCTGTTGACTGTAGTGTAACACATTTTAATGCAAAAAGTGAAATAGTTGCGTATGAGTGAATACATTAAATGAAAAAAATATTAGGGTAGATATTGCAAACAAAAATATAATAATTAATAGCAATTTCTGAGATTTTGGTGAGAGAATTTTATTAAATATAAAAGAAAAATATATACATTTGTAAAGAAATATTGTCATTTCAAATTATTACAAATTATTTTAACCACTACATGTTTTGAAGATGAGTAATTTTTCGAATAATTTATCAGACATTGTGCGACCTCTCCTCTAAAGAGAAGAAGAAGAAGAAAAAAAAAAAAAAAAAAAAAAGAAGAAGTGTACAGTCCCCCAAGAAAGTTTTTAAAGTAAAAAAAAAAAAAAAAAACTTACAAAGATCTTTTTAAAATAATAATACTTTTTTTTTTTTTTTTTTTTTTTTTTTTTTTTGTTTAAATAAGAAAATTTTATTTATATACTTTTTAATGTATAAAGACAATTTTACTTTACGATTTTTTAATTTATCTTTTAGGCGTTCATAATTAGTTATAAACAAATTTATTACTGAAAAGATTTTTATTGAAAAAAGTAAAAAATAAATAAAACTATTACTCTCATTCAATAATTTGAAAAAAAAAAATAATAAATAAATAAATAAAATAAATAAATAAATAAATCAGGAGTGACTTCATTTGACTTTCCGAACATTAACTAATCAATGGTTGTCTAAGAGAAGTCGCTAAATAAAGAGAAGTCGTTAAATAAACAAAAGTGAAAGTTATAATATCGTGTTTGAATATTTTGCTTCATATAGTATGTTTAATTTTACGCTGTTGCCCTTCAAATAGCTTGAGCCCATAAAACATAATGATAAAGAATTTTCCAGTGTGTCCCTGTAAAAATCTGTAAGTCCTAGATTTACCAAAATCTATACATTTCGTACGATTGTGACCTATAGAATGTTTGTAAATTTTCAGATCAGTCTGAATAGGTATTTAGACACTATCGTATTTTAAATAATTTGAGCGCGTAAGCCATATGATATAATTTGATATAATTTTTCCATATGATATAATGATTCCATATGATATAATTTTTCGTTCTGTCTCTTTAATATATATATATATATATATATAACGCTATTGCACTTTAAATAATTTGAGCCCATAGGCAATAATGATAAAGAATTCTTCTTTGTGTCTCTGTAAAAAAAACTATATGTGCTAGATTCATCAAAAGCTATAGGATCCGTACTGCTGTAACCTATAGCACAAGTACGAACTTTTAGTTCATTCGAACAAAGCGTTTAAACGTTATCGTGTTCACTCACATACATACAAGCATACATACATACATTACCATAAAAATAGCAAAATTAAACCCAGGAAACCTCAAAACGTACAGAAACACTAAAATCTCGAGGTCGAATTTTTGTCATGAGTGCTATACTTTCCTTATATATATATGTTCGGAAAAAGAAAAAGACTATTATCGAATTAAAAGAAAAGGGTAAAATTACTTTTTAAAAATCTAAAAAATATTTAAAAAAAATAAACAAATGAAATTATCTTTATACGTTAAAAAATAAATAAACAGAATTATTCTTATACATAAAAAAAAAAAAATATTTTTATTATATGAAGAGGATTTTTATAAGGGTTATTTTGTTCGAAAACTTTATTGAGGGACTGTATAACATAAGAACTTTCTATCATATCTTTCATCTAAAAAAGAAAAAAAAAGAAAAAAAGAAAGAGAGAAAGGAAAGGGGAAAAAAATAAAGTTAAAAAGTAAATGTTACATCATTTAATTTAGGTGTTCGTGGTACAATTATGTTTTGTGGCGTCACAAGACTTTTAAAAATTAAGCAAATGAGATTATCTTTATACGTTAATAAATAAATAAATAAAATTCTCTTTATACATTAAAAAAAATCTTTTTATTATATGAAGAGGTTTTTATAAGGGTCATTTTGTTCGAAAACTTTATTGAGGGACTGTATAACATAAGAACTTTCTATCATGTCTTTCATCTTTAAAAAAAAGAAAAAGAAAAAAAGAAAGAGGGAAAGGAAAAGGAAAAAAATGAAGGAAAAAATAAAGAAAAAAGTAAATGTTACATCATTTAATTTAGGTGTTCGTGGTACAATTATGTTTTGTAGCGTTACAAGATTTTTAAAAATTAAGCAAATGAGATTATCTTTATACGTTAAAAAAAAAAAAAATAAATAAAATTCTCTTTATACATTAAAAACAAATCTTTTTATTATATGAAGAGGTTTTTTATAAGGGTCATTTTGTTAGAAAACTTTATTGAGGGACTGTATAACATAAGAACTTTCTATCATATCTTTCATCTTAAAAAAAAAGAAAAAGAAAAAAAAGAAAGAGGGAAAGGAAAAGGAAAAAAATGAAGGAAAAAATAAAGAAAAAAGTAAATGTTACATCATTTAATTTAGGTGTTTGTGGTACAATTATGTTTTGTAGCGTCACAAGATTTTTAAAAATTAAGCAAATGAGATTATCCTTATACGTTAAAAAATAAATAAATAAAATTCACTTTATACATTAAAAAAAAAAAATATTTTTATTATATGAAGAGGTTTTTTATAAGGGTCATTTTGTTCGAAAACTTTATTGAGGGACTGTATAACATAAGAACTTTCTATCATGTCTTTCATCTTAAAAAAAAAAAGAAAAAGAAAGAGGGAAAGGAAAAGGAAAAAAATGAAGGAAAAAATAAAGAAAAAAGTAAATGTTACATCATTTAATTTAGGTGTTCGTGGTACAATTATGTTTTGTAGCGTCACAAGATTTTTAAAAATTAAGCAAATGAGATTATCTTTATACGTTAAAAAATAAATAAATAAAATTACCTTTATACATTAAAAAAAAAATCTTTTTATTATATGAAGAGGTTTTTTATAAGGGTCATTTTGTTCGAAAACTTTATTGAGGGACTGTATAACATAAGAACTTTCTATCATGTCTTTCATCTTAAAAAAAAGAAAAAGAAAAAAAGAAAGAGGGAAAGGAAAAGGAAAAAAATGAAGAAAAAATAAAGAAAAAAGTAAATGTTACATCATTTAATTTAGGTGTTCGTGGTACAATTATGTTTTGTAGCGTCACAAGATTTTTAAAAATTAAGCAAATGAGATTATCTTTATACGTTAAAAAATAAATAAATAAAATTATCTTTATACATAAAAAAAAGATCTTTTTATTATATGAAGAGGTTTTTTATAAGGGTCATTTTTTTCGAAAACTTTATTGAGGGACTGTATAACATAAGAACTTTCTATCATGTCTTTCATCTTAAAAAAAAAAGAAAAAGAAAAAAAGAAAGAGGGAAAGGAAAAGGAAAAAAACGAAGGAAAAAATAAAGAAAAAAGTAAATGTTACATCATTTAATTTAGGTGTTCGTGGTACAATTATGTTTTGTGGCGTCACAAGATTTTTAAAAATTAAGCAAATGAGATTATCTTTATACGTTAATAAATAAATAAATAAAATTCTCTTTATACATTAAAAAAAATCTTTTTATTATATGAAGAGGTTTTTATAAGGGTCATTTTGTTCGAAAACTTTATTGAGGGACTGTATAACATAAGAACTTTCTATCATGTCTTTTATCTTTAAAAAAAAGAAAAAGAAAAAAAGAAAGAGGGAAAGGAAAAGGAAAAAAATGAAGGAAAAAATAAAGAAAAAAGTAAATGTTACATCATTTAATTTAGGTGTTCGTGGTACAATTATGTTTTGTAGCGTTACAAGATTTTTAAAAATTAAGCAAATGAGATTATCTTTATACGTTAAAAAAAAAAAAAAAAATAAATAAAATTCTCTTTATACATTAAAAACAAATCTTTTTATTATATGAAGAGGTTTTTTATAAGGGTCATTTTGTTAGAAAACTTTATTGAGGGACTGTATAACATAAGAACTTTCTATCATATCTTTCATCTTAAAAAAAAAGAAAAAGAAAAAAAAGAAAGAGGGAAAGGAAAAGGAAAAAAATGAAGGAAAAAATAAAGAAAAAAGTAAATGTTACATCATTTAATTTAGGTGTTTGTGGTACAATTATGTTTTGTAGCGTCACAAGATTTTTAAAAATTAAGCAAATGAGATTATCCTTATACGTTAAAAAATAAATAAATAAAATTCACTTTATACATTAAAAAAAAAAAATATTTTTATTATATGAAGAGGTTTTTTATAAGGGTCATTTTGTTCGAAAACTTTATTGAGGGACTGTATAACATAAGAACTTTCTATCATGTCTTTCATCTTAAAAAAAAAAAAGAAAAAGAAAGAGGGAAAGGAAAAGGAAAAAAATGATGGAAAAAATAAAGAAAAAAGTAAATGTTACATCATTTAATTTAGGTGTTCGTGGTACAATTATGTTTTGTAGCGTCACAAGATTTTTAAAAATTAAGCAAATGAGATTATCTTTATACGTTAAAAAATAAATAAATAAAATTACCTTTATACATAAAAAAAAAAATCTTTTTATTATATGAAGAGGTTTTTTATAAGGGTCATTTTGTTCGAAAACTTTATTGAGGGACTGTATAACATAAGAACTTTCTATCATGTCTTTCATCTTAAAAAAAAGAAAAAGAAAAAAAGAAAGAGGGAAAGGAAAAGGAAAAAAATGAAGAAAAAATAAAGAAAAAAGTAAATGTTACATCATTTAATTTAGGTGTTCGTGGTACAATTATGTTTTGTAGCGTCACAAGATTTTTAAAAATTAAGCAAATGAGATTATCTTTATACGTTAAAAAATAAATAAATAAAATTATCTTTATACATAAAAAAAAGATCTTTTTATTATATGAAGAGGTTTTTTATAAGGGTCATTTTTTTCGAAAACTTTATTGAGGGA
The DNA here is from genome assembly GCA_963930645.1 of Salticus scenicus. Taxonomy (NCBI): domain Eukaryota; kingdom Metazoa; phylum Arthropoda; class Arachnida; order Araneae; family Salticidae; genus Salticus; species Salticus scenicus. Next base: position 266,163,453 of record OZ005656.1, on the reverse strand, counting down.
CTGTATAACATAAGAACTTTCTATCATGTCTTTCATCTTAAAAAAAAAATAAAAAGAAAAAAAGAAAGAGGGAAAGGAAAAGGAAAAAAATGAAGGAAAAAATAAAGAAAAAAGTAAATGTTACATCATTTAATTTAGGTGTTCGTGGTACAATTATGTTTTGTAGCGTCACAAGATTTTTAAAAATTAAGCAAATGAGATTATCTTTATACGTTAAAAAATAAATAAATAAAATTCTCTTTATACATTAAAAAAAAATCTTTTTATTATATGAAGAGGTTTTTTATAAGGGTCATTTTGTTCGAAAACTTTATTGAGGGACTGTATAACATAAGAACTTTCTATCATGTCTTTCATCTTAAAAAAAAAGAAAAAGTAAAAAGAAAGAGGGAAAGGAAAAGGAAAAAAAATGAAGGAAAAAATAAAGAAAAAAGTAAATGTTACATCATTTAATTTAGGTGTTCGTGGCACAATTATGTTTTGTAGCGTCACAAGATTTTTAAAAATTAAGCAAATGAGATTATCTTTATACGTTAAAAAAAAAAAAAAAATAAAATTCTCTTTATACATTAAAAACAAATCTTTTTATTATATGAAGAGGTTTTTTATAAGGGTCATTTTGTTAGAAAACTTTATTGAGGGACTGTATAACATAAAAACTTTCTATCATATCTTTCATCTTAAAAAAAAAGAAAAAGAAAAAAAAGAAAGAGGGAAAGGAAAAGGAAAAAAATGAAGGAAAAAATAAAGAAAAAAGTAAATGTTACATCATTTAATTTAGGTGTTTGTGGTACAATTATGTTTTGTAGCGTCACAAGATTTTTAAAAATTAAGCAAATGAGATTATCCTTATACGTTAAAAAATAAATAAATAAAATTCACTTTATACATTAAAAAAAAAAAATATTTTTATTATATGAAGAGGTTTTTTATAAGGGTCATTTTGTTCGAAAACTTTATTGAGGGACTGTATAACATAAGAACTTTCTATCATGTCTTTCATCTTAAAAAAAAAAAAAGAAAAAGAAAGAGGGAAAGGAAAAGGAAAAAAATGATGGAAAAAATAAAGAAAAAAGTAAATGTTACATCATTTAATTTAGGTGTTCGTGGTACAATTATGTTTTGTAGCGTCACAAGATTTTTAAAAATTAAGCAAATGAGATTATCTTTATACGTTAAAAAATAAATAAATAAAATTACCTTTATACATTAAAAAAAAAAATCTTTTTATTATATGAAGAGGTTTTTTATAAGGGTCATTTTGTTCGAAAACTTTATTGAGGGACTGTATAACATAAGAACTTTCTATCATGTCTTTCATCTTAAAAAAAAGAAAAAGAAAAAAAGAAAGAGGGAAAGGAAAAGGAAAAAAATGAAGAAAAAATAAAGAAAAAAGTAAATGTTACATCATTTAATTTAGGTGTTCGTGGTACAATTATGTTTTGTAGCGTCACAAGATTTTTAAAAATTAAGCAAATGAGATTATCTTTATACGTTAAAAAATAAATAAATAAAATTATCTTTATACATAAAAAAAAGATCTTTTTATTATATGAAGAGGTTTTTTATAAGGGTCATTTTTTTCGAAAACTTTATTGAGGGACTGTATAACATAAGAACTTTCTATCATGTCTTTCATCTTAAAAAAAAAAGAAAAAGAAAAAAAGAAAGAGGGAAAGGAAAAGGAAAAAAATGAAGGAAAAAATAAAGAAAAAAGTAAATGTTACATCATTTAATTTAGGTGTTCGTGGTACAATTATGTTTTGTAGCGTCACAAGATTTTTAAAAATTAAGCAAATGAGATTATCTTTATACGTTAAAAAATAAATAAATAAAATTCTCTTTATACATTAAAAAAAAATCTTTTTATTATATGAAGAGGTTTTTTATAAGGGTCATTTTGTTCGAAAACTTTATTGAGGGACTGTATAACATAAGAACTTTTTATCATGTCTTTCATCTTAAAAAAAAAGAAAAAGTAAAAAGAAAGAGGGAAAGGAAAAGGAAAAAAAATGAAGGAAAAAATAAAGAAAAAAGTAAATGTTACATCATTTAATTTAGGTGTTCGTGGCACAATTATGTTTTGTAGCGTCACAAGATTTTTAAAAATTAAGCAAATGAGATTATCTTTATACGTTAAAAAATAAATAAATAAAATTTTCTTTATACATTAAAAAAAAATCTTTTTATTATATGAAGAGGTTTTTTATAAGGGTCATTTTGTTCGAAAACTTTATTGAGGGACTGTATAACATAAGAACTTTCTATCATGTCTTTCATCTAAAAAAGAAAAAAAAAAAAAAAAAGAAAAAAAGAAAAAAAGAAAGGAAAAGGAAAAAAATGAAGGAAAAAATAAAGTTAAAAAGTAAATGTTACATCATTTAATTTAGGTGTTCGTGGTACAATTATGTTTTGTAGCGTCACAAAATACAATTTTCTATAAAGACTATACTCAGCCAATCAGTAAAGGCCTCACTTTTCGGAAAACAATCGAAAATAAACTGATGCATGCGATCTTTAAAAATGAGCATAGTCGAAGGAGAATCGCTCGATTTCGATTTTCCATACTTCATTTCGAACAGTGAGGGTTTATCAGTGGATCACGGAAGTGGAATCTAAATAGAAAAGAATCTGCAATATTCACAATGGAAAGATATTAGTGGACATCGACATTGACATTGCAATATTATAATTCAAATACTTTGCAAAAAGAGGGGGGCGGGGTGGGGTGGGGGGTGGATGCTATAAAAAGATGTTTTAGTTTTAAATAACAGATGGCGTTACTTGTATAGCAAGACATAATGTTTTTAAGATAATTTCTATAGCATACATATATATATATATATATATATATATATATTACAATGATTAGTCGACAAAGAATTTGGAGAATATTATATTAATAACAAATTATGTTCCTATAAATACGATATGTATTTTAGGAAAAGCTGTAGTCTTTTTTCCAGAGTTTACAAACATTTATAATTTATTCCGTAACATTTTTAGCCCCATCTTATTTTCATACCAGTAATTTTGAAGAATAATTTTCTTCTTATTTAGTCGTTGTCACGTGCCGGAGAGAAATATTCTACAAAAATTCTGGTGTGAAAATAAGGTGGGGCTAAAAATACTACGGAATAGCTTATAAAAGTTGGTAACTCTGCTTTAATCCAGGCTTATTCAAAACAAAACGCTTGGTGGGCCGCACAGGAAATCTTTTTTTTTTTTTTCAGGTGGGCCGCACCATATCTATGCATGTATATGTGTATATATGTTTGTGAGTGTATGAATAATGTATGTATGTACCTTTTTCGGGGAGGGCAGAGTGAAGTGCGGAGAAGAATACAATAATTTAAATTATTTTCTTTTATAAATTAACAATGGAATCGTGAAAAATTTATGACTATACATTAATAACTATAATAAAAAGAATGAATGACGGATCGAATGATATTTCGTTACAACAGTGTTTTTCTCTTTTTACCATATTTATGTTTTCGAAAGGAAAAGTATTTTCATTTCGAAAAATCAGAACGGATTTATTAATATTTAATCTGTTAAGAAAACTAGTCAAAGTTTAAATATAGTTAGTCTTCTCGTGAATGCAAAAAAAATACTCGGCGGGCCCGTTGGTTGCCCAGCCCTGGTTTAGCGCAGTCACGCTTATTTAAAAAGAAGAGCCATCACAATTTGAGGACAAGATTAGAAGAAAAGAAATAATTGGTTTTTTTTTTTTAGCATGGAGGACTATTAGTCTCAATCTACGGATAAAACGTTGTCGCCAGTTTTACGATGGTTGGACATTTATCGAAATCGAAAATTTATCGAAAATGTAATTGAATAATTTAAAATCAAAATTATAATTTGAAAAAAAAAAAAAAAAAAAAAGAACTAATAGTCCTCCGTACTGAACTAAATTCTGCTTTTGCCAGAATTTCCTCAAAATCATTTTTATTTCATTTTATTTTATTTTATTTTATTTATTTATTTATTTATTTATTTATTATTATTGTTATTATTGTTATTAATTTATTTATTTATTTTGAAAGAAAAAGAATGGAAAAGAAAATTAATAATAATCAGTTTCGAAACAGACAGTATTGAAAAAGTTCAAGAATCCTTTTTTTTTAGATAAAAATACATAAATTATTTTAATTTTTAATTGTTTCCAAAAAAACTCAGTTAAGAAAAAGTAAATAAAATAAATAAATAAATAAAGTTCCGGGATGAATATTTGCAGTTGGGAATTAAAATTTGATGGTGTAAATATATTGGGTTAACAGACGTAAATAGCCAAAATTTCTTGAATGGTGAGAAACAACTAAAATCGAAGTTAGATGTCTTTAACACGAATTTTGCATGTTAATTTACGTTTAAATTTCCGTTACATTTTCAAAAATCAATAATTTTTGGTAAACTAAAATTTTATTTTTTCCCTTTTTATTTTTACTTTCTCTTACCCATAGGGTCGAGAAAATATTGTTTTAGGTTCAAATTTTCGAACGTGAGTTTTTGTTATATTTACATGTTCTGAGGTGCCCTGAATATGAAAATCATGTTTTTAGCGTGTGTCTGTGTGTCTGTTATCAGCATATCTCAAGAACAAATTCTAGCAGAAATTCCAAACTCGGTATTCTAAATGTGTATCATATAGGGATGCTACAGTAAGCTTTTCGTTGAGATGAAGCAAATGGTTCGTGTACAGGGACAGTCAAAAGTATTCAGATACATTACGTTTATGGGGGAAATTGCAGGTAAGTAGAGTTTAACATCTATAGACTGCACTAAACCAAATGAAACGAATATATATTATTTGTAATAGAAATAGTCAACTGGGAAAACTTTTTTGTGTATGTAGGAGCCTCACCCCCCCCCCCCGGGGGGGAAGTCCCCCCTCGAGGGGAGTAAATTTTCATGATGGGTATCTTTCAAAAGAGCTCGCCAATACCTTTAAAACGAATGATTGAACCATCGATCTGCGATAATTTAAAATAAAGTTATCAATATTTTTCATTTTTAACAAAAAAAAAAAAAAAAAAAAAAAAATGTAATATTGAGAATAAATTCAACTTTTATATATATCTATCTATCTAGTATTATACTACTTCTCTGATATGGAAATCATCTGCATTATCATAAAAGATAATTTTTTTAAATAATAATTTTAATAAATATTTTTTAAAAACAGAATTATTTTTTAATAACCGAATTAAATTCTTTATAAATGTAGGTGCATTAATGAAACAGGGGTTTGAGGGGGGCGGTAGTCCCCCTCACACAGAACTAATAATCATATAAAACTCTTCCGAAGCCTAATTTGAATTGTTTAACACAGGTTTACATAACAGTAACTCGTTATCTTACCTCTTAATCTGCAACCTGTATTTATAGTATTAAATTTCAGGGTAAGAGAAAGTCGTGTGAGTGACACACCAGATTATTTTATTTATTTTTCGTATGCGTGTGTGTCTCTGTGTGTGTGAAATAATGTATGACAAAAAGGTTGTGTTTCAGTATTAATGATAGTTAAAGAAATTAAATTTGTTAAAACATGGGTCTTAGGGATTTGAGTGTTAATATACAATCATATTTTGCACATTATTAAAGCAGTGTAAGACATAAAGTTTGTAATATTCCGAACCATTACGAAAATTCATGCCTGAAGTGAGATTTTAATCCAGCATCTGAACTAAGCGACCCAGAGCGACATGCCTAAAGTCGATAGCAGGAGGGTTTCCAGACGGGCATATTAAAACATGATTGGATATCACTTGACATTTGCACAATTAAATGAACTTTAAAATATTTTGATTATTGATATAGTAATTTATATAGACCCCATGTTATCATGCAAAGATTTTTGATGCCGAAAAAAGTTTTTGGCATCAGCCATTAACCGGTATTGAAACAAAACTCGACAATTGTAATAGAATAGAATGTTGATGAATTTTTAAAATGCCGATGTATTGCTCGGCTTTCAACTGTACTTATAAATGGATGAAAAGAAAGGTAATGGGTTTTCATAAGTAAATTATATTTGACTAATTTATGAAAAATATAATTTTTATAATTAGTTGCTTTGTTATTATTATGAAATAGTTGCTGTTTTGATATTTAATGGAACACTTTTTTTTTTATTAAAGTTTGATATTTTTTAAGATTATGTATTAGTAACTAATATGGAATTTTCAAAATTCTTTTCAATATAGTTAGCAGTGGCGCAGGTAAAGAACATTAGTTTTAATATATAAAAAGAGTTTAACTTTAACTATTAACTAAATTAACAGATATAGTAAAACACAAAGAATGAAAAATGAATTTGAAACTGTATCTGGAGTTTTTCATTCACCTTTAGTACATAATTTATTTATATATTTCATTTGCTAAATTATCCATGTGTATTCACTGGGAGAAAGACGGTAGCGTAGTAGTCATAGCGTAGCACTACCGTCATTTTGAGCACTAGTGCTACCGTCATTGCTACCGTCATTGCGTAGCACTAGTGCGACGTAAAACCCAATCAACCAACCAACCAACCAACCAACTTAGAAAAAGTGAATATTTATAATATTGCTTTCAGAGTACAATTTTTATAATCTACTTAAATATAGGTTATTTCAACACGGAAACTATAAATATAAATTTTATAGCATCTATCTACAAAATTCACATTTAAAAAAATAAGCTAAAGAACCATAATTATGTGATTCTGAAATTGTAACTGTATTAAGAAAAAAAGGAACAACATCAGCGAACGAATATAACTAGTCCATGCAGAATAAGAGAGCATTAGAAGAAGAAACAAAACAAATCATGTATTAAATTCTAAGTACACCTTAAAATATTTTGCTGTTTACAAATAACATGTAACTTTAATATAAAATGTATATTTCCATATACAAACGTAATCATTTTTGACACATTCAATAGTTTGTTTTTGTTCGCAAAATATTAAAATTGTAGCAATTCAGATATGCAGTACTCATGAGGCATATTTAATTTTACGATAAAGGCAATGCATTCTATTCAAAATATAGTCAAAGATGGTATTTTAGACATATGGTATTTTTTTTTTTTTTTTTTTTTTTTAAGAATAATACATATGAAGATAAACAGAACGCTTAAAATTTAGTTTATATGTATTCCTTTAATACGAAAAAACTAACAAACAAAAATGAATTCTGATTTGTTCTGCAATCATTTTTAGCTATTGAGGCGAATTTCTTTTCCTAGAGAATATATAAGATGGGTGAAAAATCTCCGACACATTTCAAACTGTAATATAAAATCAAGTAAGTGATATACTAGAGAGCGAGTTGTTCTATAAGGCTTCGTAGGTTAAAAAGTTTAGTTAAAGCAAATACAAAAGTTTTCTTCAGTTAGCGCTACTTGTCCATATCTTCGGTCTATATAACGTTTGTTATAGTTTTCCTGTGACAATCTCGATCCCCAAACTTAATTCCCTTTTGATTTCTTCTGTTGTTGTTGATGTCCATAATGCTACCCGGAAATTCGGAGCCCGTTAGTGAAACTATCCGAATTAAAACAAGAGGGAAGTGCCTTTTGTTACTGAAGAGCATCGCGAGGGTGGAAGCATGACTTCGGTTAAAAAAAACTGGCGAAAGATGGTAGCACTAGAAAACAAGAGCTCGTAATTTTGATCCAGATTAGGGTCGAGTAATTCGTGATTCAGAACTCCCAGAGGTATAATTTTAATAGGAACTTGGCCAACACCCGCTTGACACTAGTCGAGCCGGTGTTGACTTGGAGGACTTTGTGACCACGACAGATTTAACGGGCACCAGTTGCCACTAGTGTAGACGGTGGTCTTCAGACAGCTTAAATATTGACGGAGTATCGAATCCGCAATCTTGCAATTACGAGTTCGACACTCTTACCGACCAGGCTATTCTGGCTTTTTAATTTCTGTGGGACTATATGAAATACGAAGTGTATGCTTCCCTTATGGATGACATTTAATATTCAAGACGAGAATAACATATTTAATCCACTCTCTTCCACAAATAATGCTAATGAACACGTAGATTGAATAGACCTTATCAGTGTTTTTGTTTCCAGGCAATAACATCAGTAGTGTAAAAAGGGGGGTTCACCGCCACGGTGGAGGCGTAGAGGCGTATTGAGGCGTAGGGTGGAGGCGCGCCTCCACCCTACGCCTCAATACACCTCTACGCCTCCACCCTGTCGGTCAACGCCCCCTTTTTACACTACTTAGTCATCATCTTGGAGGAGGAGGTGTTGCCACCGGAAGAATAGAAACTGTGTGTTGCCACCGGAAGACTAGAAACTTTGGATATCGGAGTGAATGTGTCATCTTGGATGAGGTTTGGTGCTGCCATCTATAGGGAATTTTGAGGAGTTAGATTTATTTTCTTAAATTTCGGACTTAGTATTTTTTCACAATTTCGGGGACTTCAAAATTTTTTCGAAGTGAGATGACGTCACGATCTTTTGAGACTTAGCCTGAAAAGAGATACATACAAAATTTACAATTAGAGAAATAAGTGAAAGGAAAATGTATAGAAAAAAGTTAGAAAGAGAATACAAATTTAAGAAAAAAGGTGGAAAGAATAAAGTTAGAAAAAAGAGAAGAGAGAGAAAGAAAGAGTTCACCTTGAGCGCCTGGGAGACTGCCCTCCCGAGGCCCTGCGGTGCCCCTTTTCACTCCGTAGAGCAAGGCGGGAGTTAGTTCCTTTAAAAAAAATAAAAATAAAAAATAAAATAAAAAATATCAACCTGGTGAACTCATCACATAGTTTTCTGAGGTTGTCTTCAAAGCATGGGTTCAGACAATCTTCATGGTTGCAGAAACAATTGATATATACAGGGTGCAGGAACAATCTTCATAGGTGCAGAAACAATTGATATATACAGGGTACAGGAACAATCTTCATGGATGCGAAACAATTTAAAATATATACAGGGTGCAGGAACAATCTTCATAGGTGCAGAAACAATTGATATATACAGGGTGCAGGAACAATCTTCATAGGTGCAGAAACAATTGATATATACAGGGTACAGGAACAATCTTCATAGGTGCGAAACAATTGATATATACAGGGTGCAGGAACAATCTTCATAGGTGCAGAAACAATTGATATATACAGGGTGCAGGAACAATCTTCATAGGTGCGAAACAATTTAAAATATATACAGGGTGCAGGAACAATCTTCATGGTTGCAGAAACAATTGATATATACAGGATGCAGGAACAATCTTCATAGGTGCGAAACAATTTAAAATATATACAGGATGCAGGAACAATCTTCATGGTTGCAGAAACAATTGATATATACAGGGTTCAGGCAATCTTCATAGGTGCAGAAACAATTGATATATACAGGGTGCAGGAACAATCTTCATAGGTGCGAAACAATTGATATATACAGGATGCAGGAACAATCTTCATGGTTGCAGAAACAATTTAAAATATATACAGGGTGCAGGAACAATCTTCATAGGTGCAGAAACAATTGATATATACAGGGTGCAGGAACAATCTTCATGGTTGCAGAAACAATTGATATATACAGGATGCAGGAACAATTTAAAAATATATACAAGGTGCAGGAACAATATATACAAAAATTTTCACTATGGATGCTGCGGTATTCTGTAATGGCCATAAGCCAGACTGGTGATTCCATCATCTAGCAGATACCTCTTGTCATCAAAAGGAGATAAACACTTTTTGTTTTGATTAACTGTATAAAGTTGATGACGTTCTTGTAGGATTCTGGTTTGTTGCTCATAAGTGGCTATCTCCTTTTGCAGGCACTCTTGGTAGTCTTGAACACTTAATTTCTTCCTTACGATGCAGGTTGATATGCCTTTTGCTGTCTTCTTTTCACCACCAGCTGACTGTATGGCATACATTTTGGGCTTTAATCCAATGAATTTGTAGGCAGCTTGACTGTGGAGCTCGTCTTTAAACTTTCCAAGGACCTTTTTATTTACATTAGAATGCAGCGGATGATTTTCTGGATACTCTGAGAAGTCAAAATGGTGCTGATCTTCCTTCATATCTTGATACATGTCTGCTGTCTGGATACAGTACGTCAAGGAGTCTGTATCCGTGAACAACAAAGTTGCACGACTTTCATACTTTTTCATAACGAAATTGTAATGAAAGTCGTACATGAGCAACTTTGCTAATTCAAGGATACAGAAACCCACGTATATCGGTCTATTCATCAGGATGGTTGGTTTTGTTCTCTCCACAGCTACGAGGCTATTGCAAAATTCTTTAAAAGTTGTAAAATTCGGTGATGCAACTAATTTTTGGGCTCTGACTTCATTGTTACACAGTTCTATGTTACGACGTTTTCTCAAATTTTCGATGGTCTTTCCATAGACGCTATTGTTCAACAGTTTAAAGAAATCTTTCTCAAAACTATTGTTTGCAGATTTTCGTTTATCTGTGTTGAAGTCTACATACTTTTTTAGCCAGGGTGCTTGTCGAAATTTCAAAACCTTGTTCACTTTTAATAGCTTCATTCCAAGTTTTAGGTATAACTGTAGATTTCTGTAATGTACAACATATTCTGATTTATTGTAGAGGTTTGGAATGAGTTTGGGTGTTCCTGAATATTTTTGGTTCTGCAACAAGGACTTGGCATAGGTGGAGAGCATTTCTTCTGTCACGGTCATTCTTTCAGGTGCAAGTGGGTAGCTATTGTGGAGGTCATGCAGATTTGTCGGGTACTCCAAATTCACTTCAAAAATGAAGCCTTCTGCTGCATCTTCGGGTATGTTCATGATGAAATCTTCAGTAATGTTAGAGGGATCCATCCATTGAAACTTGCCATAAGGCATGTACTGGGACATAGCCCAACCGTAAAGGTTGTTCGCATCCCAGTACATGATATAACTAGAGGGCTTACTTGAGTCGTAGTGAGGAGTGTGCGGGTTGTTTGCAACAGCGAAACGGTGTGAAATCTGCGACACACCCCCGCGCACCCCTTTTTCAATAAACAGCAGCATGTTGATATCCGTAAGCAGCTCTAGCTTAACATCAGTCATCTTCAGACAGGCTTGCCAGGACAGTCCAGGAGAGGTGTATAAATGGGCAGCATCGATGTTATAATAGTGTAGGCAAAGACTTCTGAAATTTTGGAACACATCGGCAAGAAGCAAAACATCTGTCTTCACATACAGGTCGTGATACTCGCCGAGGTTTCTTATCTGGAAGACTTCCCATATGTTTTTTGCATGTTGATAATCAGCCTCTTCAACGGCTTCATTCGTAAGTGAGTTGAAAAACGCTGAAGGAGGCGGCAACACTGTTTCTTGGAATTTGTCAAATCCGGTGATGTAGTCATAGGGATATACTCCTTTTCTGGTGAGGAGACTTAGATCGGTACTTGATTCAAACTGGTCTTTTAGAATTTTAAACTGACTAATATCTAAATTCTTCACCAACTTTTCTAACGAAGCAGGCAAAAATTGGAACGAGTCAAGAAAGACGAGCTGTACAGGACTGTCTGGTTTCTTTAAAGTGAATGATATATATTTTTCTAATGTTGTTGCAATGACTTGTATCTGATGGTCTTGAAAATGGCCTAATTCTGTCATGATATGATGGGCATCATAGTTCTTCAAGTTGTGGAAAACCACGGGAATCTTCTTTGGCTGCTTAAAATTGAGATTGCAGCTAGCATGGGCGGCACCTCTAAAAACTCCAGTTTCGTGATTGTGATCCCGAACTTTAATGCATCCGGGTAACAGGGGTTGACGACATATGCAGCACCTTGTTGCATTTTGGAAGGCCTCCTCTTCTTGGGCAGAGAGCTTCATTGGCTTAATTTCTTGGAGTTTTTCTTCAAGGATATCTTTTTCTATGAGGATATTTTCTAGAAAATGCTTGACTGCATTCTCTCCTCGATAGCTAAAGATGGGCTTCACAGCTTTGCCATCAGACCCTACGATTACATAAGCGTAACCGCAGGCTGTATGACGGGCTGTATGTTGCAAGTAGGAGTTTGATGAGGATGGAACAGCAGATGCAATAGGCTCGAGCAAACTTTCAAAGTCCGCATAGATGATATAGCTGATGGGATGTTGAAGATGGGTTCCCGTGAACTCTAGTATATTTTTATCCTTGCTGGGCATCTCAATGGCTTGAGCAGTGTGTTTTTTGCAGTTTGTTTCATGATCTTTTAACAAAAGTTCTGTTGAAAAACCATGCAGGCATCTATAACAATAATACTGTGTGCACCGATGTTTTGTGCGGTCTCCCATTAATCTGGAAAAGTTCCGTATTAGACAATAGTGGTGGGCACCTTCCTCGTTCGCCAGGAGTAATAAGTTGATAGCTTCAACATCTTCTACTTCGGAAATTCTTAAAATGGTCACTTTAGAGTTTTCGTAGCCGAAGACGTTGATTCTAAGATTGTTCAGTTTTTCTATGAGGCCTATTTTTGAGATGGGAACAGGGTACTGAACATTACCCATCTTGATTTCCTCTTCATGAGGTAAATAGTGGGAGACTCGATGAGGATGGCTTGTGTAGTCTAAATTCAGTTTGTGTGCTAGCAGACACCATAGGAAGCACTTGTTATCCCTGTTCTGTATATTTAAGATAGCTTTCTTGGCAAGCAGTTTCGCTGGCAATTCTTGATAGCTGCTCGCTCTCAAAGGGTTATATTTAGCAGACTTGAATTCTAGGTAGTAGATGTTTCTCAACACCCAGCCGGAACCTCTCTCTAAGAACTCTTCGTAGTTTTGAATAATCTTCATGAATCCTACACTTATTTGATCATCAATTAAATCAGGAGTGTGTTGCTGGTAGCAGGGTGTTCTGAAGTACGCATCCATAATTTCCAGCTCTCCTTCGGCTGTCTCTCTTTCAAAGCAGACTTTTATTACCAGGTACCATTTGATCGAATCTTTCTCATACAATTCCTGCAGGATGTTTTCATGTATCTCGGCACGAATAGACTCTAAAAAGATTTTCACATCGTACCGAGTAGCTTCAGTAGGTTCAATGAGCACCGTCTTAAACGTGTTCAAAGCTTGTGTATAGGGTCGTCTTCGAGAGAGTGGTGGACGAGTCGTTTTCGGTTTCTTCCGGCTCTCACTTAGGCTATTTGAATGCTGAAGTCGCATATGGTTCATTAATGATGACTTAGAGGAAAAGGTGGACTGGCATTCTTTGCAGGGGTAGTTATGACTCTTTAGATGAGCGTTGTACTCATCCAGGCGACTAAACTTTCGTTGGCATGTAGCACATTGATGGGTGGAAGTGTCAGCATCATGCAACTTCTTATGTCGGTTTAAGGCATCCTTTCTGGAGAACTCCTTCAAACACACAGAACAGGAGAAACCCTATAAAAGAATAAAAAAACGATTTTTAATTAAAGTGTTACAATTTTTAATCAAAGTGTTACAACTTTTCGAAATATCACAAAAACTTTAAGAAATAATACATACCTTAGAAGGACCGGGCTGAGGATCTACAGATTCTTGTAATTCACTTGAGGAGTGATGCGATTTTCGGTGTCTATTTAGGTTGTCCTTTCTGGAAAATTCCTTATGGCAAATGAGACACACGAACATTTTTTCTGTGTTGTGTGTTTTCTTGTGTCTAGTCAAATCACAATTCCTCGCAAACGATTTCCCACAAGTAGGGCAAACAGGTTGAACCTATAATAAGAAAGACAATTTTTTAAACTTTTGTAAAAGGGACAATTTTTCAAACTTTTGTAAAAGGAAACACTCTCATTTTTAATGCAAAACAATACATACCTTAGAAGGCTCAGGTTGGGCTTCAGGTTGGGCCTCAGGTTGGGGTTCAGGTTGGGCGGCGTCGTCCCATTGGGGGTTTCGCCACTCCTCGTCATTCATCTCGGCAACATCACACAGCATATGAAATTCGTCATCGGGTATACCGAAGGAAATACCCAACTGAAAATAAACGAATAGGATGCAACTTTAAAAAATTTTAGAAAAATAAATTCTTCTAGTTAAAGATTTCATATACAAAAGGTTATACAACATAAATAAATAAATCTATTCGATGAGTCATTAAATAAACGAATCATTTTATAAACATAGGATGCAACTTTAAAAATTTTTAGAAAAAATAAATTCTTCTAGTTAAAGATTTAATTAATCTAACTTTTATACATACACGCTACCATTTTAATAATCCAAATACACTATTTTATCTAAACATAGGATTAGGTATGCAACTTTAAAAAAATTTTAGAAAAATAAATTCTCCTAGTTAAAGATTTAATAAATCTAACTTTTATACATACACGCTACTATTTTAATAAACCAATACACTATTTTAACTAAACATAGGATTAGGTATGCAAATTTTAGAAAAATAAATTCTTCTAGTTAAAGATTTAATATACAAAAGGTTATGCAAATCTAACTTTTATACAACATAAATAAATTGAATAAGTATAATCTAATTGATAGCTTATCAAACGATGAGTCATCCTAAACATGTCTGAACATGAATCTACTTGAACACTAACATTTTATTGTATAAGCTATGCGATGACTCATCAAACGATGAGTCATCCTAAACATGACTGAACATGAATCTACTTGAACACTAACATTTTATTGTATAAGCGATAATTACTATATAAATCACAAAGTATAGGATGTTGGAAATTAAATAAACAACACTAGTTGATGAAAATTATAAGTAAACTGATTTTCTAGTTAATAATTAAATTTTTTATTTATAATGAATGCAAATTAAGTTTCTCATAAGTAAACAATAATAATAATAACTTTTTGATTTGAATAATATAAAAAGCACCTTTAAACGAAGTATGACTCATAAATTTTGTAAGGAAATAAATTATTAGAATAATAAATTTTTAGTTTAAACTTATGAGAATAAGTTTTAATTAAATCTTCTAATTAAAAAATTTTTCACTTATAAAATAATTTCTATGTCATATGATTGTAAAAAAATAAACTTATTAAAATTTCTAATTTTTTCACTTATAGAATAAATAATTTCTCAGCATAAACAAGTTTTACACATACTTAAATTTCACTTTATGTAGTTTATTGAATGAAATAAAATAGATTTCGCATTTATCAAATTAAAGATTCGAAATTAAATTTATGTTTAACACAGAATAAATAAAATAGATTTCCCATTTGTCAAAATAAAGATTCGAAATTCAATTTATTTTAAACACATATTATAAATAGATTTTCACTTATAGAATAAATAATTTCTAAGCATAAACAAGTTTTACACATACTTAAATTTCGCTTTATGTAGTTTATTGAATGAAATAAAATAGATTTCGCATTTATCAAATTAAAGATTCGAAATTAAATTTATGTTTACCACATTATAAATAAAAAAATAGATTTCGCATTTGTCAAAATAAAGATTTGAAATTAAATTTATTTTTAACACATATTATAAATAGATTTTCACTTATAGAATAAATAATTTCTAAGCATAAACAGATTTTTCACATACTTAAATTTCACTTTATATAGTTTATCAAAATAAAGATTCGAAATTCGATTTATTTTAAACACATATTATAAATAGATTTTCACTTATAGAATAAATAATTTCTAAGCATAAACAAGTTTTACACATACTTAAATTTCACTTTATGTAGTTTATTGAATGAAATAAAATAGATTTCTCATTTATCAAATTAAAGATTCGAAATCAAATTTATGTTTAACACATAATAAATAAAATAGATTTTCACTTTGTCAAAATAAAGATTTGAAATTAAATTTATTTTTAACACGTATTATAAATAGATTTTCACTTATAGAATAAATAATTTCTAAGCATAAACAGATTTTACACATACTTAAATTTCACTTTATATAGTTTATTGAATGAAATAAAATAGATTTCTCATTTATCAAAATAAAGATTCGAAATTCGATTTATTTTAAACACATATTATAAATAGATTTGAAACTCATTCTATTTTGCATAGTGTCAATCAAATTTATTTTTTAACATATCGTAAAAAGTAATAATAAATTAAAGAATTCTTATTACAATTTATAATCTCATATTTCACTAAAAATGATTAAACACAGTTAGAAAATCAATGATTACTAGATAAATATACTTACTGCATTTTCAACATCCATAGCTTGATTGTTGTTGGTGAATCCTTCCATTATCCAAGTACGGGAAAAGCACACTAAACGATGCGGTAAAAACACAGTAAATGTACGGGAAGAAAATTTCGCGAGCGTCGGTAAAGGAGAGAAGTAAAAATGCGTGTTGTCAAGGCAGTAGATAATCTACGAATGACCTGAGAAATGAGTTGCAGCGGCTTATCTAATCTAGATAAGGGGAAATACGCATGCGTGACGCTGACTCACCCCCGTGGATCTTACGAGAAACTTCTCGAATTCTGATTCATCGTAGAGGTTGCTTCATTTGCATATTTCCCCTCGTGGATTTTCCAAGGTGAGTCACCCCCTCGTGTTCGTACAGGTATAATATCTTACGGGAGATATGAAACATACTCATTTGCATATTTCTAATGAAGAGATAATGTCTACACTTTTAATTAATGGAAAATAACAATTATTATTTCAATTTGATTATTAAAAATTATTTTTTCAAGTGGATTGCTTTATGAATAAATGGTTTTATTGTATGTTTTACGAAATAAAATATCTTTACGAAATAAAAAATCTTTTCGAAACAATATTTTTCCCGAATATAAGTTATTAAATGCATAGGAAATGGTTTTATTATATGATTTAATAAATATACCTTTAAAATAATTAAATCCCTAGAAAGTGAATCTTTTAAAAATATGTTGTTTTATGAAATAAAATAGTCATTTCAAACTTATAAATTCATTGAATCTTTTATGAAATAAAATATTTCTAATTAAATCTTTTAAGAAATAAAATCAATAAAATATTTCAAAGACAGACAGACACAGATATTCAGTTTCAATCTATTTATTGAAATTCCATAAAAATATATACACACATTACTTATTGGATACAATTGTTTAAAGAAGTCGTTTTCATAAACACACATTACTTTTTGGATAAAGAATCTTCAATATATTTTTCATACAAGGTCATATTTAATTGTTTAAAGAAACCGTCGTTGTAATGACAGGAACAATTAATTTTTTTAACAATAACATGCATATTTAATTTTAAAAGTATTTCTTCACGATATAATTGATATTTTTCAAACATAGATTTCATTAAACACTCGTGTGAATTTTGATCGTCTGAATTAAAAACACATCCGTCACATTGAAATAAATTTTCAATTCCTAACTGAATTTCATACACGATAAAATCGAGTAAGATTTCCTTAGCACTTTGCTCATTTTCATGAGAAATACACACAAGAGGTTTATTTAGAATTAACATAGGAAGTTGAACGGTGAATATTGCATCAATAATAAAATGAGTTATTCTCATTTTGAGTTCTCTAAGCCTAAAAATTTGATCCTTGGACAATTTAATGACATTCGGTTTTAAATAAAAGCCAGAAGGATTTAAAGAAAACATTTGCTGTAAACTACAATAATCCTCATCTATGTAAGCCATTATTAATTGATTGTTAGAAATAAAACTATCATTTACTGATTCAAAATTAAAATTTTCAATCTTACTTTGAAAATAATACCATGTCTGAGCTGTCATTACAACGCCTTCTTTAGTAGGTATCCATTGACCCGTGGGTAATTCTTTAAAATTACGAATGTGGATTCTCACATTAAAATTCTTTTCTATTACAATTTGTAAAAAACTGCTAAAGTTTAAATTAAATTCACCTCGTATAGGATCCCAAGATTGTTCACGTACCCATTGGTTTAACCAATCATTCACATTCAATTCTTCACACATGTCTTGAGAACAGTTTTTAACAGAAGTATCACAATGAGAGTTTTTTGAAGTATCACAATCAGAGTTTTTCAAAGTATCGCATGCACTAGACGAAGCATCACTTATATCAAGTCTTGGTTTCTTTAAAGGTGGCATGATAGGGTTGGGTATTAAGTGACGAAAAGTCAGGCTGATTCTCATATCTTTGATGCTAGGATTCGGTGCAATGCCGTGGGTAAACAGTTCGTTCGTAGGTTTTAACATACTGTAGAGAGAACCATGTTCTAATGAAATCAAAGTAGAAGGTGTTTTAGGCTTCTTGAATTCAATTGTTCGTTCGGCACCAAAGCTGAGGACTACGATAGGGAAAGTTGCATCTAATCCACTTTCGTTGTCTTTATGTTGAGGTATGTAGCTGTATCCATTGCTGTAGAGGTTTAGCAGAACATAGTTGAAGGTAGAAGCCGTCCATTTTTCCACTCGATCGCGCAATTCCAATACCAGACGTGTCCAAGGGTTAGCAGGCACATGAGTTCCGCTGAAGGCATAACTCAAAGTTGAATCGCCATATCCCAGAACTTGTCTTTTAGGCTTAAAACTTTTTCCATGAATTCTAAAGGTTGGCGTGTAGAAAGGTAAAGTTTTTAACTCGGCAAAATACCGATCTGCTTGTTCCTTTTCTATGAAGTTTGAAACATACTGGACATTCAGTCCGTTTTCCGTGAAACTCACTGCAGACATGACGAGACAACCAACACACACGAAATCAAATGGTAGACTGAGCCGTGATCGCTGATAAGCAATCTCTGATAAGATAAGACTCTCGTCACGTGACCAGAGGTAGCCAATCAGATAACTCGTGACGTCACTCACCACGTGACTGAGTATAGCCAATCACATTACTCGTGACGTCACCCTAATCACGTGACCTCGCGTCGCTGATAAGAACTCTCCTTATCATTCATTTCTCTCAAGGCAGCCGTTGGAGTAGGACGTGTTTTCAGGTAAGTGTATTTTATTCTATAAATAATCACACGTATGGATCGATACAAATTCATTTTATTTAGTATGTTTCCCAGGTTACAGGGTTGAGTTTAACAACAGGTTTTTTTACAATAAGTTTCTTTTTCGGTTTGACAATGTTTTTTCTTGAAGACAAATATCGATTCTTAATAATACTTTGGGGTACTCCCATATCTTTCAAGGCTTGCAAAAATTCACTTTGACCTGTAATAGGTGGTTTTTTATTCACAGAAAAGATGAAATGAAAGAGATCCGCTAAATTAGAATGTTCCATGGTCCTTCCGTTGTAAGTAATCTCTCCTTTCGGGTTCCACTTAAACTTGTTTGAATGAGACTTGAGAAAATTTAATAAGGCTTCGGCTTGTTTCTTCATGGGTTTAGCTACAGACGATAACACAAAGGTTTCATAGTCTTCTTGGGGTTCTTGTTTTATAGACTCCACTTGTTTAGGTTCCACTTTTTCAGGTTCTTCTTCGAGTTGTTTAGACATCCAAGGCAAATTATATTCTTGCAAATCCATTTTTCTTTTTAAGAGTTCGTAGTAGTGCTGAATTTTTTCGTGATCCGGTAAAGAACTATTTAATATTTTAGCCATAGCTAAATCAAATTCCGTCATTTGCTTTTTAGAAGGCGTATGCTTAGAAAATTCTTCTTCCGGTACCAACGCATACTTAGCTGCGAATTCCATTGATGATGCCGGTTAAAACAGACAATGCAGCCGGGATTAAAATATTTAAAAATCCACCGTGTTGAACAATCAATTTTTTCTTGTTGAATAAACTTCCTTTCTTGGTACCAATTTTTCGAAGAGTCGTCTTATATTTCCTTAAAGACCTTTTCTGATGAGAGGAGAGAGGCACGTTTCCTTTTAATACGTTCAGGGTACATTCGCAAATAGCCTTCACAGATCGAGTCGGTAATTTTTTTAACAAATGCTTGCGTAAGGTTTGAGGACAAGACTTTATAAGCTCCAAGTCTCGAAGTTGTTTCCTCGTTAACGTCATGATCCCAAATGAATTAAAATCGGTAGGGCTTTCCTTTTAAACCTTTTTTGGGCTCGTACACAAATTGGGTTTCCCCCGGTAATATACGCGTTCTGAGTCGCATTCCTTCGGGGGTTTCATTCCTTAAATCCACCAACAAATAAGAGAAGGGCTGTTTGGTAGCATCCTCGAACACTTCTTGAAAAAACTGAGTTGATTTCGGGTATAATTGTCTGCCCAAGTGCGTAATTTGGCTCATGTCCCGACGATTTTTAAAAAGTACTAAGTATTGACTGTTTAAGGAAATACCTCTCATTTCTTTACCTTTATGAAAAAGGTTTTGAGTAATAAAGATAATACTTAAATTTAAATGGTGACTTCCTTTGGTAAAGAGGTGGGTTAATCGTTCATCACCCCCACATTCCACCATTAAATCATCTAAAATCATTAAAGAATGGGTACCTAAATATTCCCGATAATTAGAAGGAAACCCTTCCACGAATGTCACGTCGGGAATTTCCTCGTGAAGCTTTTGAGAGATGCCGTAAAACCAAACGACTTTATCGGGTTGAGGGTTAAACATACGCCGTCGTTCTGCCAGTAAATCCCGCAGAAACCAACTCTTACCGACCCCCGTGGGGCCTGCTAAGAGCATTGTAAAAGGGTGTTGAAAGCGTGGAAACTCCATTCTAAATAAACACAGACACATAAGTTTACATTATAAATAGTTTTTTATTGATAAAAAGGAGCACGTGTGCGAAATCGTTTGGATACAAAATTATAGACTCTATGGTCGTTACATATATTTTCAGTTACAAACTGCTTTAAAAAATCTTTCAAAGTTTTGCCACGACATCGGCAATAAATATAATACACACAAAATTGACCACAAACAGCTGTCACATGACTTTGCAGCGGAAGTGGATTAAACACCACTCGTGAAAATTGAGATACATAGTTCGATATAGGTCCTTTAAAAAAGTTCGGCTTGTTTCCATAGGAATCAAAGAATTCCGCTTCTGTAGGGGAGGATAGATAGAATGCCACCCAGTGGCTTCCGGCTTCTGTAGACTTGTCCACGTTGCATACAAAACATGCAGGATAACGCTCGATCTTCTTGGGTAATTGATCACTGGGGAAAACACCGAAAAAGTATTTCTTGGTTACTGGATCGTGGGATAAAATAGTCTCGATTTCTATAGAATTCATTTTCAGTTGGGGAAGTCACACAACACATGTCGTGTTTTACTAATTTCTATAATGTTTTCAAATTCCGCATACACCAATACAGTCGTGGTTCTTTCTAAGGTGTCCGCAAACTTGATTTCAATTCGTAAATTTCCTTGTTGCTGTAGATTCAGATGGGGTCCGTCACACATATCAGGGCTCAGGTCGAAAGCATACAAAGTATGTCCGTTCGCAAAGTCCTCTCGGGTTAGATAAATGCCGGTATCCCGGTTAAATCCCGAAAACAAACGATGATACGCTCTTATATAGTTATTTTCTTCGAAATCCAATTCCAAGGGTTTGCTGGGTACGGGTTGTCCATCCACGTAAACACTTAAAAAGTTGACCTTGTGATGATAGAAATAAAAGGGATTTAAATCATATTGTCCAGTGTAGGCACTATTTTCTAAAAGTCCAATAATAATTCTTTTTGGCATGGCTCCTAAAAACACATTGTCTTGCATAAAGGATTTACTTCCGGTTGAGATCGAATAGGTCTTGCATAACACTCGATCGATGGGATACTTTGCTGTACTTTTCTCTAAGGCCTTGGCATGACCCAGTAATACACCAGGGCTCACTTTCACTTTACGTATGAAAATAGAAGCATGTTCCAAAATCACTTTGTAGTTGGGAATGGGTTTTGCCGCATCGATTTTACACATTAAGGAAAATTCGGGCTTGCTTCGGGTCATCTTAATTTTCAAGTCAACCATATTCAATAGCAATCGATTTTGTTGAAAAATATCACAATGCAAAGGTCCAATCATATCTAACGTTTTGCTTTTATTCGTGAGTGCGTAACGTATCTTCAATCCGGGGTTGTCTCCAGCAGGATCTGTAGCAGCTAAATTCTCATCTTTGTAAAAACATTCGCAGGTCAATAAACTTTTCTTGGAATCTTCTCCATAATTCAACAACGTTTCAATATAGGCGCGGTAGGGGTAGGTGTTACTCGACGAGGAGATCACTCTTTCGTTCAGGCTAATATCCACTTGAGAAAACAAGGCGTGTAAAAATAAATTCACGGGGGCAACTGCATCTGTTTCCGCTAAGGGTGATCCATCAAACTTGGTAATTTTCACTTTCACATACAGGTAGGAAGCCGATAAATCAATATAGTCTTCACCATTTCCGGAAATATTAAATTCCACAGGTCCTCCGTCTCGAATATTCGCAAGAGGGTGGTATTCAACAAAGTATCCTTTTTCAATAGCCGTTTGCGTGGGTGGGATCAAAAATAAATCCAATTCGGATTTCGCACAGGCAGCAGAATCTTTATGGATGAGTCCAGACATCTTTAAGCGAAAATATCTTGTACCTTCACTTTCTTGGCTTTACGTCGAATGACTGCTTTGGTAGAACGCTTCCTCTTTTTATACCGGCGGCCCGATCCAATCATCGTCTTCACTTTAGTAGCGGCTTTGTCGGTTAACGTCTGTCCAGCTTCTTTTAATCTTCGCTTGGCGGCCATTTTAATGTCTTCTCCGCGAGACAGGTCACTTAACACGTTCACACCTGAATGAAACAACTGCTTGCCGACCGCTTTCGCTCCCGATTTGAAGAGGGGTACTGCTGCACGAAAAAGGGATCGAAACAGTCCACCGAATCCATATCCCTTTTGTAAAGTAGTGCCTTGATAATAATTTAGACCACTACCCGACTGATGGGAATAGTAATCTTCAAAAGATTTCGCACAACACTGGTAAGGAACAAACATCACGAGAGGTATTTTTGACGAAAGTGAAGCTTCACGTACGAGCGCCCACGTTCAAATGGCGTGAGTTCGCCGAGGTGGTTCCTTATTACGATTTCCAAAGAGTCGAACGATTTTCGGCTGACAGGTAAATAGTGTGGTCGGTCAAATGTCTCACAAATCATTTCTCCATCTTTTCCTCTCACATTGACAATTCGTAAAAGGGGTGCTAACACATCTCCGATAATTTGAGGTTCGACAATATCCGAATAAACCAGCAATACTCTATAATGCGCACAGGGATCTGCGACATAGGTACTAAAAATAGTTTGCTCGATATTTATATCTGGTGAGGCGATTTCACCTGGTTCGAATCCCAACATCTGCGCTATCCCCTCATGCAATATCAGTTTTGTTTTATCTTTCACGTTAATACACACCTTTTTCGTGTGCGGATCATAAATGAAAGAAATTTTATTTTTAATCTCTTCAATAGACATTGCTTTTAAAATGTCATCAACCGATTCGTAAAAGCCAGGGGGAATTCTTCTACCAAACGGAGATTTCTGGTCATTCAAATCGAAACCAAATAAATTATTATTTTGATTCACATTATACCAGGTGTGAGGGTAAATAAATTCGACAAGGCCTACTTCCCATTCCCCTTTCAATTCAACGGGGGTGGGTAATCGCGTAATAAAATGAGAAATTTTATTCTCAGGAAAATAATTCCGGGAACTGTCCGAAGGTAACGTCACGTAGAACGACATGCTTTCAAATGATCTTTCAACAATCCAAACACTTGTTTTATAAGGCGAATAAATCAGAGGATGGAATCCATTGGTCAAATTTGCTGGGATAACCTTTAAATTTTACTTTGTATTCCACACGCTTTTTCCGTATCCGCTTATCTAAAATCTTTTCAATCGTATAATTCTCTTTTGGTTTCACTTTCTGAAGTTCTTGAGGGTAAAAGGTTCCTTTAATGGGTTCTTCTAACAGGTCCTTGATTCGGTAGACGGGAGGGTCTCTTCTCACACATTCAGTCACCACAAACACTTCTTCCGTCCAGTTCGTTTCATATCCTTTTTCGAAGGTTAATTTCTGCTTGGAAACTCGTACAACATCTCCCGGTTGAAACATGCAGGGTTTTCTTTTCGCATTTTGCATGTCACCGTATAAAGTATCCCATACATCGCTTTCATTTTCAGCGGTTACTTCAACTGGAGCTCTCTTGATACTTGAATGGTAAGTATGATTATAACTGTGTAACAACTGATCCAACACGTCTAAATAGCGGTAGGTATGATTATGGGTAAAATATTTCCACATTTTCGTTTTCAAAGTTCGGTTAAATCGCTCCACGACAGATGCTTTCGTATTGTTATTCGTCGTAAAAAACCGCACGCCTTCTTCTTTCAAAAATTTTTGAAAAAGTCTGTTTTGATACTCTTTTCCGTCATCCGATTGCAGGGACTTGGGTTTCCTCGTTGCAAAAATAGACCGGAACGCCTTTACAATATCTTCACCCCGTTTTTGCTTCAAAGGGACCGCCCACGCAAATTTAGACAGAATGTCTATACAAGTCAGGATGTAGCGGTACCCTTGATTGAACTTTTGCAAACTGCCGAGATCCACTAAGTCGGTCTGCCACTGTTGATCGATGGAATACACTATCACTCGATTGGTCGGGAACTTTCTTCGAACAGGTTTGTGCAACGTGTATGCATCGACTCCGCTCAGCCAGTCCTGAATCTTCTTCTTCGAGATTTTGCCTTTGGCAGCACGAAATAAGGCATTTACACCACCAAAACTTCCTGCGTGACTTGGGTCCTGATACACCTCCATCGTTACAACACAAAATTTTATTATGACTCACATTCACACGAAAGCGCATCATATCTTCCTCGTACGAAGATACTTTACAGAATGACTCACTAACGCGACGCTTCTCTTTATATACCTTTTAAGTGCACTCACAAGCATAGCTTCATGGCTTGATAAATAAAACCCTTATCCACTTATCAAGCCGTGAAACTATTTTACCTTCGGTTCGAATCTAACCCCCTGCAAAAATTCGAAAAAATACTAAGTCCCGAAATTTAGGAAAATAAATCTAACTCCTCAAAATTCCCTATAGATGGCAGCACCAAACCTCATCCAAGATGACACATTCACTCCGATATCCAAAGTTTCTAGTCTTCCGGTGGCAACACACAGTTTCTATTCTTCCGGTGGCAACACCTCCTCCTCCAAGATGATGACTAAGTAGTGTAAAAAGGGGGCGTTCACCGCCACGGTGGAGGCGTAGAGGTGTAAGGGTGGTGGCGCGCCACCACCCTACGCCTCAATACGCCTCTACGCCTCCACCGTGGCGGTGAACCCCCCTTTTTACACTACTAACATCGAACATTTTCCCCACTACCTGATATCTCATGTTTCAATTCCCTGTGAATTTCTCCATAGAATTCAAACATCTCCTCACAAAATACAAACATTTTTCCATTGAATACAAACAGAAACCTGAGAGCGTTATAGCTCTCCACAGTCGATAAAGAAAATTCATTGGATTAACGTTTGAATGGGTTTCCAGCTGTAAAGGGCACCCATATTGACATCCTATTTTGAATTTTAGAATATAAGTTGAATTTATTTGCTTGCTTTGCGTTTTGATGTTTTAAGGGTACAGCGCGATACATGAGCCTAATTTAGAGCTAAATTTTATATTTTCATAAACAAAAGTTTTCATAGAAGTATTCCAGTACAAAGCGTACTCGCGGACATTCATTATTTGATTTTATACAAAAAATTTAAAATCTGTAAAAGCATTTTGGCCCACCCCTGTGTATTATTTCATCTGCATAGCGTTTTTAAATTCTTTTGTGTTTAAAGCACTTTAAAGTATAAGTTTTTATACGGAAGGTAAATCGTATTTTTGCACAGTTTTTTAACACTTAAGTTTTTTTACTATTGATATTGTAATATAATTTATCATTACATGAGAATTTGAAAATATACGAAGACAGTTTTTAAAAATTTTCTGTCATAGTGTCAAAACCGAAGTACTTTTTAAAAATTTGCTGTTTTTAAAACTACTGTTGATTATATTAAAAAGAATTTTCATTTGAATAATTCAGAGTTGATAAAAGGAAAGATAAATACTAATTTTAGTTATACGCATATTTGAATCATTCACAATACGTATCTGAATTCAGGAGAGAAAAATTTACATTAACCCCAGAACAAAATAGGTCGTTCAGTTTTTCTTCGATCAGATGACAAATCGCTGTCGTGCGCCCCCTCAGTGTTCGAAGAGAAAGAAAACAGGTAGGCGATAAATTGAACAGTCCACCCCCTCAGTGATCACCACGCCTCACTTGTCCTCTAAAACAATGACAGAAGGGTCAAAGATCGTTTCCGCTGACCATCGGCAAGCAGTCCAAAAATCGTTCCTTATTTTTGGAACCACGGTCCAGTGCTTCGACCATCGAAATTTAGAAAAACCTTTGTAAAATCTATTGTTTCTGAAGAACGTCTTAACTGCATTATAATGCTGAGGCTGCCGCTTCTACTACTATTTTCTAGCAGGTTATTATGTATTTTTAAGTTCTCGGTTATTTTTTATCGTTTTTGTCCCTTTCCGTGCAGCATGACGTTCACTTCCGATAACATCGAAACATCCTTGCTTTTACAGATTTATTTTAAACGAAATTTAAAAGATGAGTCATTTAGCGACAAAAATACTGTACAACATCCGGTACAGGCTGACTGTTGAAAATCATTTATTGTTCTTTTACAAATGTTCAGAAAAGTGACATATTATCTTTGGACATTTATTCTACTGAAAGGAACATGTAATTTTAATTTTCTTGAGCGTAGTTTGGTTTGATGTAAAGATCTACTATTATTTTTTATACACTAGGCCTAATTAGATTGGGTCCAACTGCTTAACACTTTCATCGCTGCAATGGCGAGACTTTGTCCTGGTATTAATTTAAGTTAATAAATTAATAAGTTGAAAAATAAATTTATTTAATGAATAAGTCACTAGACACACTACAACAAATGGGGAGACCATGGTTAGTTAGCATAAGAGGTTAGTAGGCACTAAGCTTCCATTTCTGCCACAGTGGAGGTAAAGCACTGTCGATTTACTAGTAGGGAATCCATGTGTTGGTGCATAATCCACCATGAATTCTGTCTGCTTGGAAACGTCATGAAGGAAAAATCTCTGTTTCATCATTCTTCTGACCAGTAAATAAATTTTTTTCATTGCAATATTTTTTCCCCTGGTAAATCTGTAGATCAAATTGAACAACTTCATAGCCTGTAAGGGCGGTTTTCGAAGAAGTGGTTAACTGTAGTTGGATACATGTATCCTAATACACTCTAAGACAAAAAAAAAAAAAAAAAAAAGACGCGCCAAGAAGGAGTAATCCGAATGGGACGAAAATTAGTAATGTACATGTAGAAAGAAACAAATGATTATAGTTTCAGAAAAATTGGATGATTTAATCAAGAGAAAGAGCTTCACAAAGTAAACAAGTCAAAAATGCGTTGGTCCACCTCTGGTCCTTATGTAAGTAGTTATTCGGCTTAGCATTAATTGATAGAGTTCGCAGATGTCTTCTTGCGAGTTATTGTGCCAAATTCTGCCCAATTGGTACACTACATTGGCAAAAATCTTGAGCTGGTTGTAAGGCCCTTTTCATAATGCTCCAAACGTCCTCAGTGGGGGAGCGATTCGGCGACTTTGCTGGCCAAAGTTATATTGGACAAGCGAGAAAACAAGCAGTAGAAACTATCACATCTTCATGTCCGGGCGGTTATTATTATGCTGAAATATACACTCAGGATAGCGTGATTTGAAGGGAAACACAACAGGGCGTAGAATTTCGCAGGTCTAACGCTACGCTTTAAAGGTGTCGCGAATGACAATCCAAGGTGTCCTGTTATGAAAAATAAAATGGTACCGCAGACCATCACCACTAGTTGTCGGGCCGTATGACTGGTGACAATCAGATTCTCCCTCCTTTTTTTTCAGGGCATCAAAAGACACGTCTTCGCTGGTCATCGGCTTTCTAAAATTTCTGGAGTGAGAATCTCACCCGTTAAAAAAGCGACCACTATTTTGACACTAACTGAGGTGAGAAAATATTATTATTGCTCTGGACGCTGTGACATTTCTCATTTTTCGAAAAAGGGTGACGAGTAGTCATTCTGTTGCAAAGAGTGAAGTCATCATCTATTGCAAGATCAACCTTATGTAGAGTGAGAAATTGCTGGCATCAAATATTTTTTGTCTGCTATCACATCTCCTCGCGGAGGGCAAAGTCCTCCGCACCACGTGAGGTATCATGTGTACCGCCATCTTTTAACCATATTTCGAAAGAAATATGAAGAACAATTCCTAGCTTATTTCATGCATGTATGAATTTGTTTAACATAACATATTTTTGATATTGTAACAAAAGATTTTTGATGAATAAAAAAGGAAAATAATTATTAATAAAAATAATTTGTGAAATATTAATTTCTTATAGGATTGAAAAAATCGAAGTGTTACTATTAGTAAGAAACCAAAATTCACCAGAAGTATATCGAAATTCATAATAGAAAGTAAATAGTTTTATATAGAAATATATAAAATATAAAGTATAAAATAAAATATCAATGTAAATATTTAATGCAAAACGCCTTAAAATTTATAGGAATTTACACTTTTATTATATTCATTGTCACCTAACATATGTGAAATATTCAAAAAGTTGGCTATAATATTTTATTATTATAATTAAAATCAACAGCAAGATTTATATTCCTGAGAAGACTAGATTTTCAAGAAAGTCTGTAGATTTGTATGCAAATATTTAATCATTTTTTTTTTTTAAATATGTACATTCGAGAGTAACATTTTCCCCCCTAAGCTATTTTAAAATTAAATGTTTATCTTAGGAAATTTATTTTCAAATATACATTTTGGTTTTAAGATAATTCTAATTTTAACTTTAAAATGTTCGTTTGCTTTCTATAATTTTATATTGTTGATAAATGAAGTAAAAATTTATAAATATGATTTATCTCGTATGAGAATAATACACTAATGTAAATTAAGTTATTTGAGTATGTGCTCAGTTGTTCAGTGGTTAAGACACTCTACGTCTATTACGTCTACGACGTCTCCTACGGGGACGGCCTTTGTTCGATTCCCGTCAAATCCAAACTGCGTTCTTTCCACCATTGAACCAGAGTCAGTGCGGGAAAAAAAGAACATCGTCTTGTCTGTATATATTTATATATATATTCAAACAATCATATAATATAAATCTCATATGATATAATCAAATATATATAAATAATCAAACGCTTTAAATAACTCGAAATAATCTCACCCTTATTGGAGAGTGAAAAAAAACACTCTTTTGAAAAGAGAATTTTCACTCTTTAGAGTTTGGTTCCATTTTGGCATGTTAAAAGAGTGATATACCACTATTTTAGGTCTCGCTCTTCATGTTTTAGAGAGGGGGTTCAAATCGGAGCTGGACTCGTCACTGAAGAAAATTCTACTTCAGTCAGTTTCATTTCAAGCCGAATGTGCCCAAGAGCACTTCAAGTGGGCTTGTTGTTGTACAGAGGTAATTGGTTGTCGGTGCAAGGTTCACCGTGAGCTCAATATTCTTTCTATGAGCCGTCAGTCTGATCCGATCTTTGCGGTCACTGAAGCACCAGTTGAACATAGGATCGAATATGGGGCTCTGAGTTTAGCTCGAATGATTGATTAGTCCTGATATTCTGTCATCTCTCTCATGGCCAATCTCTTCCTTCTTGACACGTTGAAGTCTTAGGGCCATGTTCAGTCATGGTTCACCCATTTCTGCCAACATCGTCTAATAATGTCATCATTGCTATTCAAATGTTGACCGAGTCTCCGATTAGAGCACACAGCTTCTTTGAGCCCAATTATACATCCTCTCTCAAATGCTGACATGTGCGCATATTGCTTTCGCACCTGCATACGAGGCATATTTATCATCTATCTGAGTACACGGAATGAAAATCTCATGGAATTTTTGACTTAGAATTGAAATTTTTCCTCTTTAATATTCCACCAAGTTGTGCAGTGAAGATGCGCTGTAACGTCCCCTGTTCATTCATCTTGGCCGCCAAGTTTTAAGATTTTGCATTTTTTGTCGAAACCTAAGAACGTATCAATTTGTGTCCAATTTGCATTGCACCTTCTTGGTGCGTCTTTTTTTTTTTTTTTTTTTTTCTAGAGTGTATTTTGTTCCTGGTGTTTCGGACTCTATAGTATTTGTCTTTTGTTAGGTATTCCTATAGGGTAGTTGGTATGGTTAAGTAGGGAGTCCATTGGCATAGCTTATCTTTCGTTAAGGATAGTTCAAAGGATGAAGAATCTCTGCAAAATAAACAATTTTCAACCTCAGCCTCCCGCCAAGATTATAGTGAGGGTTCGGCAGTTCCTACGAACACCGGAGGATTTCAAATGATGCCAACATGTCACATAAAATAAGACCAACAAAGAACTAAATATATGTTGCGTTAAATAGACATTCCGATAGCATAATAAAAATATTAACTTTTTAAATAAAATCTATGCTTGTTAATGTCTTAATTGCATTATAATGCTGAGAGTACTGTTTCATCTATTACTTTCCAGCAAACTGTTATGCATTTTTTAAGTACTCGTTTATTCTTTTTCTTTTTATTATTATTATTATTATTACTTTCTTCTATATTCAATAGAAGAAAGTACTGGGTTCGTAAAAATTTTTTACCTCTG
Organism: Salticus scenicus; assembly: GCA_963930645.1. Lineage (NCBI taxonomy): Eukaryota > Metazoa > Arthropoda > Arachnida > Araneae > Salticidae > Salticus > Salticus scenicus. Next base: position 266,132,869 of record OZ005656.1, on the reverse strand, counting down.
GTTTTTGACGGATTTCTACGTTTTGAGAGCTGTAGAACACGATTTGACCATTTTTAGGAAATGTCTGTCTCTCTGTCTGTGTGCGTGTGTGACAAAATTTTGTGGCGACTGTATCTCAGGTACTACTGCACAGAATTTCTTACAAATTGGTATGTAGATACACATTAACATAAATTAGTGCCTATCAACTTTTGGTAAATTTGTCCAACAGTTTGCGTTACCATCCCGCTTTTGCTAAATTTTTAGCATGGTGGTATAGGACAAAATTTTGTATAAATGTGCATAAGGAGAATTATTTTTTAATAATCATTATGAAATTTAAAAGAATTATTTGTAATAGAGATAGTCAACTAGGAAAAAAAAATGTGTATGTAGAAGCCTCGCCTCCCCCCTGGGGGGGGGAGAAGTCCCCCTTCAAGGGGAGTAAATTTACATGATAATGGTATCTTTCAAAAGAGCTCTCAAATACCTTTAAAACGAATGGTTGAAGCATCGATCTGCGATAATTTAAAATAAAGTTATCGATTTTTTTCATTTTTAACATTTTTTCATTTTATTATTATTTTTTTTTTATGTAATATTGAGAATAAAATTGACATTTTTGGAAATTTAGTGTTATATTACTTCTCTAATACGGAAATCGTCTGCATTATCATGGAAGATAATTTTTTTAAATAATAATTTTAATAAATTATTTTTACTGAGTAAATTTGTACAGGAAAATATAAAAGAAAGTCCTGTGGTGGCCCCAACATACTAGTTTTTAACACTTTCCAACAAGGTTGAAAAGTGTTTATGACTTCGGTCTGTCTGTCTGTCTGTCTGTCCGTCTGTCTGTCTGTCCGCGCTCTAACTCCCGTAAATATTTATGGAATTTTTTGAAACTGATATATGTTATTCAAGTTCACTATCGGACGGTCCCTATCGAAAATGGAGTTTATACCTCTACTGGTTTGTGTACAGGGACACCCGAAAATATTTCAAAGCATTGTGTTCTATGAGAGGTATTTCTATAAACCATATTTTCATACCTTTACTCTAGACATATCTTAGTGAAATTGAAATATGTTATTCAAGTTCACTATCGGACGTTTTCTATTGAAAATGGAGTTTGTACCTCTACTGGTTTGTGACAGGGACACCCGAAAATATTTCAAAGCATTGTGTTCTATGAGAGGTATTTCTATAAACCATATTTTCATACCTTTACTCTAGACAAATCTTAATAAAATTGAAATATGTTATTCAAGTTCACTATCGGACGGTCCCTATCGAAAATGGAGTTTATACCTCTACTGGTTTGTGTACAGGGACACCCGAAAATATTTCAAAGCATTGTGTTCTATGAGAGGTATTTCTATAAACCATATTTTCATACCTTTACTCTAGACATATCTTAGTGAAATTGAAATATGTTATTCAAGTTCACTATGGGACGTTTCCTATTAAAAATGGAGTTTGTACCTCTACTGGTTTGTGTACAGGGACACCCAAAAGTATTTCAAAACATTGTGTTCTATGGGAGGTATTTCTAAAAACCATATTTTCATACCTTTACTCTAGACATATCTTAATGAAATTGAAATATGTTATTTAAGTTCACTATCGCACGTTCTCTATTGAAAATGGAGTTTGTACCTCTACTAGTTTGTGTACAGGGATACCCGAAAGTATTTCAAAGCATTGTGTTCTATGAGAGGTATTTCGATGAATCATATTTTCATACCTTTAGTGTAGACGTATCTGAATGAAATTGAAATATGTTATTCAAGGTCACTATTGGATGTTTCCTGTATAAAATGGAGGGAATACCACCATCGGGTTATACACAGGGACACTCAAAAGTATTCCAAATCATTGCGTTCTATGAGAGATATTTCTATAAATCAAATTTTAATAACTTTAGTTTCCACAAATTTTAAGGAATTGAAATATGTTATTTATATGCACAAAAGCATGCTTTGCATACAATATAACATGTTTAGTATTATATTTACAGGGCGGCACAAAAATATCCAGATAAATTAAGAGCTATTAATAAAAAAATTGCTAGATATGTGCTTTCGTTTACGTTAAGCATTTTTAACACTTGCTAATATTTTTAACACTTTCCAACAAGGTTGAAAAGTATTTATGACTTCGGTTTGTCTGTCTGTCTGTCCGTCTGCCTGTTCGCGCACTAACTCCCGTAAATATTTATGGAATTTCTTGATACTGATATATGTTATTCAAGTTCACTATCGGACGTCCCCTATTGAAAATGGAGTTTATGCCTCTACCAGTTTGTGTACAGGGACACCCGAAAGTATTTCAAAGCATTGTGTTCTATGAGAGGTATTTCTATAAACCATATTTTCATACCTTTAGTGTAGACGTATCTGAATGAAATTGAAATATGTTATTCAAGTTTACTATGGGATGTTTCCTGTTTAAAATGGAGGAATTACCACCATCGGTTTATGTACAGGGATACTCAAAATTATTCCAAAGCATTGCGTTCTATGAGAGATATTTCTATAAATCAAATTTTAATAACTTTACTTTCCACGAAGTTTTTGGAAATTGAAGTATGTTATTTATATGCACAAAAGAATGCTTTGCACAGAATATGGCATGATTAGCATTAGATTTACAGGGTGGCACAAAAATATCCAGTTACATTAAGAGCTATTAATAAACAATTGCTAGAATTGTACTTTCGTTTACGTTAAGCGTTTTTAACACTTTCTAACATTTTTTAAGTGTGAATATGATTTCTGTTTTGTGTATCTGCCTGTCTGTCTGTCCGAGCTCTAACTCCCGTAAATATTTTTGGAATTTCTTGAAACTGATATATGTTATTCAAGTTTACGATCTGACGTTCCCTATTGAAAATGGAGTTTGTACCTCTACTGGTTTGTGTACAGGTACACCCGAACGTATTTCAAAGCATTATGTCCTATGAGAGATATTTCGATAAACCATATTTTCTTACCTTTACTGTAGACATATATCAATTAAATTGAAATATGTTATTCAGATTCCCTATTGGATGTTTCCTGTATAAAATGGAGGAAATACCACTACTGATTTATGTACAGGGACACTTAAAAGTATTCCAAAGCATTGCGTTCTATGAGAGTTATTTCTATAAAACAAATTTTAATGTCTTTACTTTCTACGAAGTTTTAGGAAATTGAAATATGTCATTTATATGCACAAAAGAATGCTTTGCATAGAATATAGCATGGTTATCATTAGATTTACTGGGTGACACAAAAATATTCAGTTGTATTAAGAGCTATTAATAAAAAATTGCTAGAATTGTACTCTCGTTTACTTTACGCGTTTTTGAAACGTTCTATCACTTTTTAAGTGTGAATATAATTTCAATCTCTGTATCTGTCTGACTGTTCTTCTTTCCGTCTGTCTGTCTCTCTGTCTGTTTTACTGCGCTCTAATTCCCGTAAATATTCACGGAATTTCTTTAAACCGATATATTTTATTCAAATTGACTATCGGATGTTCCCTATTGAAAATGGAGTGAATACCACACAAAAATAATCAGTTACATTAAGAGCTATAAATAAAAATTTGTTGGAATTGCACTTTTGTTTACATGAGCGTTTTAAAACTTTCTTATAATTTTAGTGGGAATATGATTTCAACTTGTGCATCTCTCTGTCCGATTGTCTACCTTTTTATGTGTTTGTCTCCGGATCCTATCATCCGTGAATATTTTGAGATTTTTAAAAAAATGATACACCCAAGTTCCCTATGGAATGTTCCCTATTTAAAATGCCATTAATTGGTCCTGTACAACTAGTTTGTTTACAGGGACAACAACAACAACAATAAAAAAAAAAAACAATGTATTACGTTTTAGGACAGAATTTTTTAAAAGTTATATTTAAAAATCTTTCTGCTATAAAAATCATAGAAACATTGACATGCATTATTAATATTCTAAAATGATGTTGTGTATAGAACATGATATGATTAACTTTCAGATTTATAGGGCTACACTAAAATATTCAGAGAGATTAAAAGCTGTAATTATAATCTGACGGCTGCGTTTTCTTTTGCGTTAAGCCTTTTTAACACTTTCCAAAATGCCTAAGAGTAATTTTAAAATCAATTAGTCTATCTGCATGTTTTTCAGTCGTTCTGTCTGTTGTGTGATAAAGTAGGCAAAGAATATTAAAAGTTATTCGATACAATTGCGTACAGTTGGAAAGTGTTACTAATCAATGCGTACTGCATGATTTTTCTTTCTTGTTTATTTTTCTTTAGTTTTTGACCATTTTTATTTTGATTCAACCAATGGGTTTAAGCATTGTTTTTTGATTGTAAATAAATGTTGTTAAAACCCCTTATTATTTTCATTATTTTTGGGATGAATTAAAATTCAGTTCTTTCTATCTCTCATAACTCTTTAAATTTACACGATATTTGTTTGGGGTTTTCATATGAGTTGCTCAATACATTTGGCTATTACAGTATGTAAATGAAATTTTTCAAAGGCTAGAGCATGCGTATATAAAAAATATTTAGTAAAATCGCTCATATATTATTGAACATTCAATATTTTTGCCTTCTGATTGCAGTGTGCAGTGCCGAATGTGTATTATGTCAAGTTTGCAAAAAATGGCTTTACACTGGGTTTAATACCCTGCCTGTTACAATTTAAAAAGTGGCACTTTTTTTGCAATATTTTAAGGAAGCCTTTATATCTGCACGAATATATATGTACTAGCCTCATATAAATTTATACAAATAATAAGAAGAAGCCTTATAATTCAACGGTAGAGCCAGAAAGCTTTCCAAGCATTAATTTTTATTGGGTTATCCTAAATACTTTCCTTTTTGTTTAAACTTTGTCCCCCCCCCCCCCCCCCCGTTGCTATCGAGGCAAAACTTTCGCTGAAAAATGTGAAATATAACATGTTTTTCATACTTTTATACTTCATAATTTTCAAGATGTTTAGTCCAGTACTAAATATTTGAAGTATTTGACAAAACGTCTGAAATCGAAAATGCCCGATCATTTATGGGAATACACCCATGATAATTAAATTTACAGTATTAATAAGTTTGCTTCCATGTTTTTAGCGCGATTAGAAAACTTTCTCTAAAGTAAAGGCCTCCCCGAAAGAATATTAAGCTTCGTCAAGCTTTAGAGATTAATCAGACCCTGAATGTGTAACTCCAGTACGACGTTAAACCCATTCATTCTTCTCAACATTTAAAAAAGTGGGATTTTCAACTTTACCATAGCATTTATAAGATTATAGTGAAAAATAGAATAAATACAACAGATAAATAAAAAATAAAAATTCATAGAAACACATAGAATAGCAAGTAAATTGGTTTCACTAGCGGCAAGTTAAAAATTCATATTCTTTTACAAAAAAAAAAAAAAAAAAAAGGAAGCATTGGGAAGAAAAGTTAACTTACAACTTACGAAAATTCTTGAAGGGTGAAATCGGAAAATTTTCTGATTACTGCTTTCATCCGTTTTTTATTGACTACCTGCACGGTACGGCAGGGGTAGTTAATAAAATTCAGTACATCAAACCATACGTCTGTGAAATAACAATGTAGGTCCCTAAATTAGACCTGTCATATTCAAGCTTACTTTATAGATCATATAATAAATGGTGTCTGAGCCTCTCTTTTGTTAAAAGAACAGAAAAGTTAAAGAAAAGCAGAAATATGATTACACTGTGATTGCACTGCGATAAACGTACATTGCATAATGGACAATATCACGAAACCACCAGAGCGTAAAATTCTTTTTTAGATAAACGATAAAACATCCTTAAAATGTTTAGTTTTTCCATTAACAAATAAATAAATAAATACAGATATAGAATATGACATTCAAGGGACCATTTACTGACTCACAACTAACAAGTCTTATAAAGAAATAATATATATATATATATATATATGTGTGTGTGTGTGTGTGTGTCTAGAAAACCGTGTTTTTCTAAAATATCGAAATATTATGGAGGATTTTGTCAGGCATAACAAGCGTAACCAGTGATCAAAGATCAGTCATCCACTCATATATATGTATATAAATGACTAAGAGATATCCTTTGCCTCTGTCTGTCTGTGTGTTGACAGACCGAGTATTCCTCTAAAGTTTCCTTCTCTTTCTTCTTCTCTTTCTTCTTCTTTCTTTTTCTTCTTCCGTCTTCTTTCTTCTTTTCTCTTTCTCTTTCTTCTTCTTTTTCTTCTTTCCTCTTCCTTCTTCTTTTCTTCTTTTTCTTCTCTTCTTCTTCTTTTTCTTCTTTCTCTAAAGCTTCCTTCTCTTCTTCCTTCTTTCTTCTTCTTCTCTCCTCTAAAGCTTCCTCTATTGCTGGAAGAAGTGTAGCTTCTAACAATGGTTTCGTTAACAAACTTTGATCTATTGGCACGCGAACAGTATTAGGCCGAGTTTTGTACATTTCGAGTTTGATTTTGAAATTTTTCCCAGATTCAGAATTCAGTTCGTTCCCGAGCCGGAGCTTTTCTAGAGTTAAATAAATAGATAAAAAGAAAATATGTGTGTCAAATGATTATCAAATACTCTTAAATGAACATAAAGTAATTTTTATTTCCTTTATTTTGCATAAATATAAAGAATGCTATGATATTTTGATGTAATCTTTGGTGATTTTACGTTTTTTTTTTTTTTTTAAATTTGGATTTTTAATTTGAAAAATATACTTACTCACAACTCCTTTTAAAATTATTATTACTATTACTATTATTATTATTTTAGCATATGGTTGTTTACATTCTTGGAAATTAAGAAATTTTTACTTTTTAGAATTAAAATTCCTTAATTAGAAGTTATTTTACATTTATCATGTAAAGACTTCCTCAGTCTATATATGAATTCTGTAACATGGACCAGTTACAATTATATTTTGACAAAACGATACGATAGTGATGTAATTAATAAAATACGCGAGGATAAAAAATCTTATATTAAAAAACAAACATGAATTTTGTCGTACACTTTTGACATATATGTTAAACATTAACGTATTTAACATATTAATTATGGGAGTAAAGGGTTGAAAGTTGTACCATTCGGAAAGTATGGTTAACCAGATTTGCAGAATACAAAAATTATTTTCTTAAAATGTCAGGAAGGTAGTTTAACCAATTTTTCGCTGGCGTTTAACAGTTAACTAAAAAAGATATTTTATATTAAGTTTTGTTTTAAAGTAAGGAAAGGATAGATGTTATTTCATTACAAAAAAATTTTATCTGAAAAATGATTTTACATTTAAAAATAAATTTCAAACTTGAAGCACTAATCAATCCAACACTTTTGAAAATCTTCATATTTGAATAAGTTTACATAACTTGTAAAAAAAAAAAAAAAAAAAATGTTTCATAATAAAATAATTACTTTTGAATTCATCTGTAGTTTTTACAGTTTTATGCTCCCTCAAAGAAATTTCCGTAAACATTTATTTGTATTCATTCTACACTCTTATTCCACTGAAGTTGTACAGATACATCTCCCTGTATTTAGTAAGATAAGACTAATTTTAATAATTTTATTTTAAATTATTGTAATATATGATCAAAATAATGAGTATTACTGTTTGTATTTAGAAAAAAAATCATTATTTCTAGTTTTGGCGGTTAATGGGTTAAAATAATTTTATTTTTTATGCACTTTTTCTATTTATACACGTATTCTTTTATATTAAAAAAATCCTAAACAAGAAAGTTGTTAAATCTGGCAATTACTTAAAATTCAAATAATTCCATATGCACAATAATTTGTATAGATTTAACATTCTTAAACTTTCGACTACAGGTTTTTCATTCTAAGAGGCAACGGCCATTAGAGTGACAGAAATGATTGCGAGTGAATGAGTTTTACACTATTGAACATATACGCAAATTAAAAAAGGATTTGATTTACGAAAGTTCTATTTTTTTTTCTAATTCATTTATGATATAAATTTTTTTCTTTTTTTCTTTTTTTTTTTCTTTCTTTCTTTCTTTTTTTTTTTCTTTTTTTTTTTTTTTTTTTCCGATTTATGTCAGCTCTAATTTAAACACACATTTTTTAGCTAAAACCTAATGCATTTCAACTAACTGAAATCCACTACTTCTTTTTAAATAAGTGGATTTATTACTATATCTTCTGCATATATATGAAGAAGGTATAAGATTCGGAAAATTTTTAAATTTTTGGTTTTCGATGAATTTGCACGTTTTCAGATTTCTTGAACACGATTCGGCCATTTTTAGAAAAAGCAGCTTTTAAGAGTTATTGAAATTTTATTTTTCCGGCTGAGTGAAAATAATGCCTGGACCGGGACTCGAACCCCGGATCTTTACTTACAAGGTCAAGGCTCCACCAATTGAGCTATCCACGGAAAAATAAAATTTTAATAAATATGGTTTTCTTCCAGTCAGTTGATTGTGTGATTTTAATAAAATTTTTAAGAGTTAGGAAAGATTTTTGAACACTGTACCTCATGAACCAATGGACTTAATTTAACCGAACTTGACATTTGGTTGAACTGGTTTGAATTATCACTGATTAACTTTCGCACTATAACACCGAACAGGTGGCGCTGCCACGCTGTGATTTCCTCTCATTTCAGGGAAAGGTCAGCATCTAGAGTGTTCTAAACTTAGTATAAGGTATATATAAAATAAATTTATTCATTTCTTATATGATATATATATAATGAAAACTCTGCTGATTCAGTTTGCGTGCATACCAGGCCAATAGGTGGTGCTGTTAAGTTGTAATTTAATACCACTTTGGGGAAGACTATAAGCTTCTATAATGTATAAATGTACAAAACTTAGCGTGTGAGAGGAATCTTAGGTAAAATTATACTGATTCGCTTTGGATGCATATCAGACGACAGGTGGCGCTGTTATTGAGAAATATTTTTCGTTTTAAGGAAAGCTATATCTCAGCTTCTTTCCTATATAAATGTACCAAACTTGATGTGTGAGTACATATTATCAAAAATTATTTTTATTTTTTATATTTTATGTTGTTTCTCATTGCTATATCTCAGCATCTGCTGGTGAAAATTGCACCGAATTTTATGGGAAAATATATTGATTAAATTTTTGTTCATGTTAATCGATAGGTGGTGCTGTCATATAAAATGATATAGAAGAAAGTATTGGATTCGTGAATATTTTTGACTTCCGGTTTTCGATGAATTTACATGTTTTGAGATGTCCTAAACATGATTCGCTCATTTTTTAGAAAATGACTATTTATCTCTGTATGTATGATGTGTTAGGGAAATATTGTAGTATCTCATTAACCAATGGACGGAATTTAAGTGCGGTTGATAATTGGTCAGACCTTGATTTAAATTGGTGCTGATTAGCTGTTGGAATATATCACCCAATAGGTGGTACTGTAATGTTGATTCACTCCATTTAAGTCAAGTCTATACTGAACTTCTGCATTACTACATAAACACACTTGGCCATAACGTACTTACTTGGCTATATAAACGCACCAAACATGATGTATGATATAAAAAATATGTAAAATTATGTTGTTTTAATTTAGGTGCATATAGGCCGACAAGTGGGGGTGCTGCGTTGCAATTTAATTCTGTTTACGAGAAGGCAATTACATTGCTTTGCAAAAAAATGGTCGAGTTTCGACCACTAGGTGATACTAGTATTTATAAATAGACAATATTTAAGAATGCGAACTCAGCTCAATGATCTAATAAGAAATAAGAACAAAAAATCATGCGGTACGCATTCATTATTAACACTTTCCAAACGTACGTAATTTGTTGTATCGTATACCTTTTAATGTTCTTTTCCTACGTAACCATAGAGCCGACGTAGTTCTGAAAGATAGACTAATTGAATTATTAAACATTGTTAGAAAGTGTTAAAAATGATTAACACAAAAGAAAACATAGATTTATATTATAATTGCAGCCCATAATGTTTCTGAATATTTTAGTGTACCCGGTAAATCTGAAAGTTCACAAAATCATATTCTATACAAAATATTATTTTAGCAAATTAACAATAAATGTCAATTTCTTTATGATTTTTACAATAAAAAGTTCTTTAAATGCAATTTGTAAGAATGTCTGTCTCAAAATGCAGTGCATTGGCATTTTTTTGGGTGTCCCTGTACACAAACCAGTTTCACAGGACCTATTAATGCCATTAAAGTAGGGAGTATTCCACAGTGAATTTGATTAACATATATAATTTTGTAAAAATTCTGAAAATATTTACGGTCACTGGGGGCGAGCAGACGGAGAGACAGACAGATGGACAGTTGGACAGATAAATACACAAAATGAAATCATATTCGCACTTAAAAAATGTTACAAAGTATTAAATCGCTTAATAGAAACGAAAATGCAATTTCAGCAAATTTTCAATAAAAGCCTTCAAATTTAACTGAATACTTTTGTGTGGCCCTGTAAATCTAATACTAATCATGCTACAATCTGCAGAAAGCATTCTTTTGAGCTTATGAATAACATATTTCAATTTTATTAAAATTTGTTTAAAGTAAAGTTATTAAAATTTGGTTTATAGAAATACCTCTCATAAAACGCAATACTTTAGAATACTTTCGGGTGTCCCTGTACACAAACTAGTGCTGGTATTTACTCCATTTTACATAAGAAACATCCAATAGTGAACTTGAATTACATATTTCAATTTCATTAAGGATTGTGTACAGTAAAGGTATTAAAATATGGTTTATGGATATACCTCCCGCAGAACATAATGCTTTGGAATACTTTCGGGTGTCCTGTGCACAAACCAGTAGTGTTATTTACTCCATTTTCTATAGCAAACATTCAATAATAAACTTGAATATCATATACCAGTTTCAAGAAATTACATTACTATTTACGGGAGTTACAGCGCGGATAGACAGACAAACCAATGTCATTAACACTTTTCAACCTTGTTGGAAAGTGATTATAACATATTTCAATTTTATTAAGATTTGTTTAAAGTAGAATTATTAAAATTTGGTCTATAGAAATATACTCCTGCTCAAAAGTTTAGAAAGATTTGCAAAAGATCAGTTTTTTTTTCAATTTAAAAACTTACCTCACGATGAAATATTTTCAAATATTGGGTATTTAAAAAACTGGGTCTTACCTCATGTTATTCAGTGAAGACTGGTTTAAGACAACATTTAGGGGGCCAGTAACTAACTGAGCAAAATCAATAATGTTTGTGGTCAGCCTGTATCGTTAAGTGAACAAAATGAATTGTAACTTTAGGATATGTTAATACAGATCCAGTTTAATCTGTAGATGAATTTCTGTGACGATATCACATTAAATAATAGAGATATAAGCATTTATTTTAAAACTCAAAAAAAAAAAAAAAAACAGCATGTTTTTTATTTATAATATACAGAGTTTTTACATATAAGTTGAAAAAACACTTTTAAAACAATATACTGCAATCGGAATAAAAATAACTCAAATATCTAATAAAATATGAACATTTTTATGAAAAACGTTTTCACTACGCATGTGCGAAAGATTAAAATAATGTATCGCATAGGTTCAAAGCTAGATATATTAGGCAACTTTTTTCAAAAATGCATTTGAACAGAGAAAAAATGAAGCAAATTATCCGAAAAAGAGCGAGCTAGATTTTAGAAATTTTCCAAGAGTTGAAATTTCTTAAGGGGTTTATCACATGCCGCGTAATCAATTTAAAGATCCAATTATTTTAAACATTCAGCAAAAGTTCTTGTGAAGAAACCCCTTATCACCTCATAAATCTTAGTAAACAAACAAAAATATGTTAGAGTTAGAAGCTTATAAGGGGTTTTTCACAAAAAAGCACATTTGGAGCGTGGTTAAAATAATGGGATCTTCAAATTAGTTGCGCAGCATGTAAAAAACCCCTTAACCCTTTAACGTTCACTACTTAATTTATTTTAAAAATTACTAAACTAATTTTAAAAATGGCTTTTAGACACATAGCTGATCATAAATATTTAAAAAATAAAAAAATAGCATTCTTCCTTTTCGAGAAATTTTCAGTTTGAAACATCTGTAAGTAAACCTTATTAAATTCAAATAATATTTAATTTAATAAAAAATTACTTTATAAGTAAACATTATCGACAACAAAAACTCGTAAAAGTTGCATAGATCCCAACATTTCAATTTATTCCGGAGTATTTTAACCCTTTGCGGCGCAAAGTAATTGGGATCATTTAAATTACACTGCCACCGGAATTTACGAACATAATTAAAATATAAGAAATTTTAAATTTTCACGTTAAAAAAAGGGCCTTTTCTGCTATGTTATAAATGGAAATTCTTGCTAAAAAATTTCCCGGATGAGTTTTTGCACTTTAAAATTAGGTGTTCCATCAGCGGGAACACTGCGACTGAAAGGGTTAAGAAATTTAATCCTCTTGAAAATATCAAAAATCTTGCAAGTTCTTTTTCGAATAATTTGCTTAATTTTTACTCTATTCAAATGCACTTTTGATAAAAGTTTCCCAACATATCTAGCTTTCAACCTATGCAATAAAAATTATTTTTATCTTTCGCACATGCTCAGTGAAAACGTTTTTCATAAAAAATTCTTATATTTCATGAGATATTTAAGATATTTGTATTCCGATTGGGGGCTGTCCATAAATGATGTCACGCTTTTTTTCAGAATTTTGGACACCCTCCCCCCCCCTTTGTCACAAAGTGTCACGTTTCAATAACCCCCCCCCCCTCCCCTTGTCACATGTCACGGAACATGACATACATCAATAATTACTTTAAGTTCAGAAACAAAATATTAGACTAGAGATCATATTTCAAATTTTATTTTTAAATGTTGACTATGGATCTTAATGACATCTGTAAATATAACCATAATAATGATACGTGTAGTTATTTTGTATGAACTAAAAGAAAGGTTTACAAAAATAAATCCAAATTAATATAGAACAGTTGTAAAGTATTCATAGAAAACAGCAATTGAAAACAGTAGTATTTTGGAGAACTGAATAAAATTTAATATACAGTCGTACCTCCATTTAACAAAGTCGCCAATAATAGTAGATAATTTTAAAATAACTTCAAAATTTCATCTGCTGAATATAAATGTTTGTATTTTAACTGAAATATGTGATGTCACACTTTTTGTTACCCCCCTCCCCTCCATTGTCACAAACTGTCACAATTTCACAACCCCCCTCCCCCCCCCCCCTCCAAGCGTGACATCATTTATGGACGGCCCCTTGCAGTATATTGTTTTAAAAGTGTTTTTCTAACTAATCTGAAAATAGGAATAATTTTTGTTGAAAAATCTGTAAATTATAAATAAAAAACATGTTGATTATTTTTTGAAGTTTTTAAATAAATGTTTATATCTCCGTTTAAAATAAAGGTTTATATCTGTTTAATATGCTATCGTCACACAAATTCATCCACAAATTGAACTGGGTCTGTATTAACATATCCTAAAGATACAGTTCATTTCGTTCACTTAACGATACAGAGTGATCACAAACATTATTGATTTTGCTCAGTTTGTTACCGGCCTTCTAATTGTTGTCTTCAACCAATCTTCACAGAAAAACATGAGGAAGACCCAGTTCTTTAAACACCCAATGTTTCAAAATATTTCATCGAGAGATAAGTTTCAAAATTTAAAAAAACTGATCGTTTCGAAATCTTGCTAAACTTTTGAGCAGGAGTATACATCTCATAGAACAAATGCTTTGGAATACTTTCGGATGTTCCTATACACAAACAAGTAGAGATATTTACTCCATATTTTAGCAAACATTCGATAGTGAACTTGAATAACATATTTCAATTTCAACCAGGAATAAACTACTACGTCAGAAACGCCAAAGAAAAATTATTGAGGTGCATACAGCTGTTTCGGTAGCCTAAAGCGTACCGTCATCAGTGCAAAAAGAATTCAGAATCTGGAGAAGTGCTCATATAAATAGGAGAGGGACCGGATTTAGTTCAACCAATAGGATTACGGAAGAGGTGGGGAGTGTGGCCAATAGGAATTAAGGAATGTGTAGCTGTGTAAACTGTAGAAAAATTAAGGAAATGTGGACTGAATGTAAAATTTCCAACAATCAGACAAATAGGGAACAGCGAAATCACAATTTACAAGGTTTTTAAAATTTTTATAAATATGAAAAGCTTCAAAGAAATCGAGTTCATGAATGGATTTAGGTCTGCAAATTATTTTAGCTGAATTAAATTTGAAATTATGATTTTCCTCCCAGCAATGTTTAGAAATAGCCGATTTATTGGTTTCTTGTTTGCGGACGTAATTCATATGTTCTTTTAGACGAAATTTAAGACTGCGTTTAGTTTGGCCAATATATGATAAACCACACTGACAGGAAATACTATAAATGCCCCAAGAATTATGCATATCAATAGGATCTTTTAACTGAGAAAAGGTGAGTTTATTGGAAGGCGAAAATATTATTTTAAAATCATATTGTTTGAGAATTTTAGCTATGGTTTGACTGGTTTTAGAAAAATAGGGTAAAACAATACTGATATTAGATGTGACTGATTTAAGAATTCAGAATCTGGAGAAGTGCTCATATAAATAGGAGAGGGACCGGATTTAGTTCAACCAATAGGATTACGGAAGAGGTGGGGAGTGTGGCCAATAGGAATTAAGGAATGTGTAGCTGTGTAAACTGTAGAAAAATTAAGGAAATGTGGACTGAATGTAAAATTTCCAACAATCAGACAAATAGGGAACAGCGAAATCACAATTTACAAGGTTTTTAAAATTTTTATAAATATGAAAAGCTTCAAAGAAATCGAGTTCATGAATGGATTTAGGTCTGCAAATTATTTTAGCTGAATTAAATTTGAAATTATGATTTTCCTCCCAGCAATGTTTAGAAATAGCCGATTTATTGGTTTCTTGTTTGCGGACGTAATTCATATGTTCTTTTAGACGAAATTTAAGACTGCGTTTAGTTTGGCCAATATATGATAAACCACACTGACAGGAAATACTATAAATGCCCCAAGAATTATGCATATCAATAGGATCTTTTAACTGAGAAAAGGTGAGTTTATTGGAAGGCGAAAATATTATTTTAAAATCATATTGTTTGAGAATTTTAGCTATGGTTTGACTGGTTTTAGAAAAATAGGGTAAAACAATACTGATATTAGATGTGACTGAAATCAGTCACATCTAATAGGATCCAGCTGAGATCCTATTAGAGGAAATAAGGGTTAGAGCATGTTGGGAATATTTTCCGAAGACAGTGAGAACCCGGTGCGACATTTTTTCTAATCAGATTTTGTTTCTCTTTTTTTTCACGTGATAAAAATTAATGCAATTTTGAAATCATATTTGAAATCAATTTTAAAATCATCAAATCATCTCAAATTTGCAATTTTGCAATTTTGATTTGATCCGTAGGGTGGAGGCGCGCCTCCACCCTACGCCTCAATACACCTCTACGCCTCCACCCTGTCGGTCAACGCCCCCTTTTTACACTACTTAGTCATCATCTTGGAGGAGGAGGTGTTGCCACCGGAAGAATAGAAACTGTGTGTTGCCACCGGAAGACTAGAAACTTTGGATATCGGAGTGAATGTGTCATCTTGGATGAGGTTTGGTGCTGCCATCTATAGGGAATTTTGAGGAGTTAGATTTATTTTCTTAAATTTCGGACTTAGTATTTTTTCACAATTTCGGGGACTTCAAAATTTTTTCGAAGTGAGATGACGTCA
The DNA here is from genome assembly GCA_963930645.1 of Salticus scenicus. Lineage (NCBI taxonomy): Eukaryota > Metazoa > Arthropoda > Arachnida > Araneae > Salticidae > Salticus > Salticus scenicus. The sequence goes on along the minus strand of OZ005656.1, from coordinate 266,117,135 downwards.
CGATCTTTTGAGACTTAGCCTGAAAAGAGATACATACAAAATTTACAATTAGAGAAATAAGTGAAAGGAAAATGTATAGAAAAAAGTTAGAAAGAGAATACAAATTTAAGAAAAAAGGTGGAAAGAATAAAGTTAGAAAAAAGAGAAGAGAGAGAAAGAAAGAGTTCACCTTGAGCGCCTGGGAGACTGCCCTCCCGAGGCCCTGCGGTGCCCCTTTTCACTCCGTAGAGCAAGGCGGGAGTTAGTTCCTTTAAAAAAAATAAAAATAAAAAATAAAATAAAAAATATCAACCTGGTGAACTCATCACATAGTTTTCTGAGGTTGTCTTCAAAGCATGGGTTCAGACAATCTTCATGGTTGCAGAAACAATTGATATATACAGGGTGCAGGAACAATCTTCATAGGTGCAGAAACAATTGATATATACAGGGTACAGGAACAATCTTCATGGATGCGAAACAATTTAAAATATATACAGGGTGCAGGAACAATCTTCATAGGTGCAGAAACAATTGATATATACAGGGTGCAGGAACAATCTTCATAGGTGCAGAAACAATTGATATATACAGGGTACAGGAACAATCTTCATAGGTGCGAAACAATTGATATATACAGGGTGCAGGAACAATCTTCATAGGTGCAGAAACAATTGATATATACAGGGTGCAGGAACAATCTTCATAGGTGCGAAACAATTTAAAATATATACAGGGTGCAGGAACAATCTTCATGGTTGCAGAAACAATTGATATATACAGGATGCAGGAACAATCTTCATAGGTGCGAAACAATTTAAAATATATACAGGATGCAGGAACAATCTTCATGGTTGCAGAAACAATTGATATATACAGGGTTCAGGCAATCTTCATAGGTGCAGAAACAATTGATATATACAGGGTGCAGGAACAATCTTCATAGGTGCGAAACAATTGATATATACAGGATGCAGGAACAATCTTCATGGTTGCAGAAACAATTTAAAATATATACAGGGTGCAGGAACAATCTTCATAGGTGCAGAAACAATTGATATATACAGGGTGCAGGAACAATCTTCATGGTTGCAGAAACAATTGATATATACAGGATGCAGGAACAATTTAAAAATATATACAAGGTGCAGGAACAATATATACAAAAATTTTCACTATGGATGCTGCGGTATTCTGTAATGGCCATAAGCCAGACTGGTGATTCCATCATCTAGCAGATACCTCTTGTCATCAAAAGGAGATAAACACTTTTTGTTTTGATTAACTGTATAAAGTTGATGACGTTCTTGTAGGATTCTGGTTTGTTGCTCATAAGTGGCTATCTCCTTTTGCAGGCACTCTTGGTAGTCTTGAACACTTAATTTCTTCCTTACGATGCAGGTTGATATGCCTTTTGCTGTCTTCTTTTCACCACCAGCTGACTGTATGGCATACATTTTGGGCTTTAATCCAATGAATTTGTAGGCAGCTTGACTGTGGAGCTCGTCTTTAAACTTTCCAAGGACCTTTTTATTTACATTAGAATGCAGCGGATGATTTTCTGGATACTCTGAGAAGTCAAAATGGTGCTGATCTTCCTTCATATCTTGATACATGTCTGCTGTCTGGATACAGTACGTCAAGGAGTCTGTATCCGTGAACAACAAAGTTGCACGACTTTCATACTTTTTCATAACGAAATTGTAATGAAAGTCGTACATGAGCAACTTTGCTAATTCAAGGATACAGAAACCCACGTATATCGGTCTATTCATCAGGATGGTTGGTTTTGTTCTCTCCACAGCTACGAGGCTATTGCAAAATTCTTTAAAAGTTGTAAAATTCGGTGATGCAACTAATTTTTGGGCTCTGACTTCATTGTTACACAGTTCTATGTTACGACGTTTTCTCAAATTTTCGATGGTCTTTCCATAGACGCTATTGTTCAACAGTTTAAAGAAATCTTTCTCAAAACTATTGTTTGCAGATTTTCGTTTATCTGTGTTGAAGTCTACATACTTTTTTAGCCAGGGTGCTTGTCGAAATTTCAAAACCTTGTTCACTTTTAATAGCTTCATTCCAAGTTTTAGGTATAACTGTAGATTTCTGTAATGTACAACATATTCTGATTTATTGTAGAGGTTTGGAATGAGTTTGGGTGTTCCTGAATATTTTTGGTTCTGCAACAAGGACTTGGCATAGGTGGAGAGCATTTCTTCTGTCACGGTCATTCTTTCAGGTGCAAGTGGGTAGCTATTGTGGAGGTCATGCAGATTTGTCGGGTACTCCAAATTCACTTCAAAAATGAAGCCTTCTGCTGCATCTTCGGGTATGTTCATGATGAAATCTTCAGTAATGTTAGAGGGATCCATCCATTGAAACTTGCCATAAGGCATGTACTGGGACATAGCCCAACCGTAAAGGTTGTTCGCATCCCAGTACATGATATAACTAGAGGGCTTACTTGAGTCGTAGTGAGGAGTGTGCGGGTTGTTTGCAACAGCGAAACGGTGTGAAATCTGCGACACACCCCCGCGCACCCCTTTTTCAATAAACAGCAGCATGTTGATATCCGTAAGCAGCTCTAGCTTAACATCAGTCATCTTCAGACAGGCTTGCCAGGACAGTCCAGGAGAGGTGTATAAATGGGCAGCATCGATGTTATAATAGTGTAGGCAAAGACTTCTGAAATTTTGGAACACATCGGCAAGAAGCAAAACATCTGTCTTCACATACAGGTCGTGATACTCGCCGAGGTTTCTTATCTGGAAGACTTCCCATATGTTTTTTGCATGTTGATAATCAGCCTCTTCAACGGCTTCATTCGTAAGTGAGTTGAAAAACGCTGAAGGAGGCGGCAACACTGTTTCTTGGAATTTGTCAAATCCGGTGATGTAGTCATAGGGATATACTCCTTTTCTGGTGAGGAGACTTAGATCGGTACTTGATTCAAACTGGTCTTTTAGAATTTTAAACTGACTAATATCTAAATTCTTCACCAACTTTTCTAACGAAGCAGGCAAAAATTGGAACGAGTCAAGAAAGACGAGCTGTACAGGACTGTCTGGTTTCTTTAAAGTGAATGATATATATTTTTCTAATGTTGTTGCAATGACTTGTATCTGATGGTCTTGAAAATGGCCTAATTCTGTCATGATATGATGGGCATCATAGTTCTTCAAGTTGTGGAAAACCACGGGAATCTTCTTTGGCTGCTTAAAATTGAGATTGCAGCTAGCATGGGCGGCACCTCTAAAAACTCCAGTTTCGTGATTGTGATCCCGAACTTTAATGCATCCGGGTAACAGGGGTTGACGACATATGCAGCACCTTGTTGCATTTTGGAAGGCCTCCTCTTCTTGGGCAGAGAGCTTCATTGGCTTAATTTCTTGGAGTTTTTCTTCAAGGATATCTTTTTCTATGAGGATATTTTCTAGAAAATGCTTGACTGCATTCTCTCCTCGATAGCTAAAGATGGGCTTCACAGCTTTGCCATCAGACCCTACGATTACATAAGCGTAACCGCAGGCTGTATGACGGGCTGTATGTTGCAAGTAGGAGTTTGATGAGGATGGAACAGCAGATGCAATAGGCTCGAGCAAACTTTCAAAGTCCGCATAGATGATATAGCTGATGGGATGTTGAAGATGGGTTCCCGTGAACTCTAGTATATTTTTATCCTTGCTGGGCATCTCAATGGCTTGAGCAGTGTGTTTTTTGCAGTTTGTTTCATGATCTTTTAACAAAAGTTCTGTTGAAAAACCATGCAGGCATCTATAACAATAATACTGTGTGCACCGATGTTTTGTGCGGTCTCCCATTAATCTGGAAAAGTTCCGTATTAGACAATAGTGGTGGGCACCTTCCTCGTTCGCCAGGAGTAATAAGTTGATAGCTTCAACATCTTCTACTTCGGAAATTCTTAAAATGGTCACTTTAGAGTTTTCGTAGCCGAAGACGTTGATTCTAAGATTGTTCAGTTTTTCTATGAGGCCTATTTTTGAGATGGGAACAGGGTACTGAACATTACCCATCTTGATTTCCTCTTCATGAGGTAAATAGTGGGAGACTCGATGAGGATGGCTTGTGTAGTCTAAATTCAGTTTGTGTGCTAGCAGACACCATAGGAAGCACTTGTTATCCCTGTTCTGTATATTTAAGATAGCTTTCTTGGCAAGCAGTTTCGCTGGCAATTCTTGATAGCTGCTCGCTCTCAAAGGGTTATATTTAGCAGACTTGAATTCTAGGTAGTAGATGTTTCTCAACACCCAGCCGGAACCTCTCTCTAAGAACTCTTCGTAGTTTTGAATAATCTTCATGAATCCTACACTTATTTGATCATCAATTAAATCAGGAGTGTGTTGCTGGTAGCAGGGTGTTCTGAAGTACGCATCCATAATTTCCAGCTCTCCTTCGGCTGTCTCTCTTTCAAAGCAGACTTTTATTACCAGGTACCATTTGATCGAATCTTTCTCATACAATTCCTGCAGGATGTTTTCATGTATCTCGGCACGAATAGACTCTAAAAAGATTTTCACATCGTACCGAGTAGCTTCAGTAGGTTCAATGAGCACCGTCTTAAACGTGTTCAAAGCTTGTGTATAGGGTCGTCTTCGAGAGAGTGGTGGACGAGTCGTTTTCGGTTTCTTCCGGCTCTCACTTAGGCTATTTGAATGCTGAAGTCGCATATGGTTCATTAATGATGACTTAGAGGAAAAGGTGGACTGGCATTCTTTGCAGGGGTAGTTATGACTCTTTAGATGAGCGTTGTACTCATCCAGGCGACTAAACTTTCGTTGGCATGTAGCACATTGATGGGTGGAAGTGTCAGCATCATGCAACTTCTTATGTCGGTTTAAGGCATCCTTTCTGGAGAACTCCTTCAAACACACAGAACAGGAGAAACCCTATAAAAGAATAAAAAAACGATTTTTAATTAAAGTGTTACAATTTTTAATCAAAGTGTTACAACTTTTCGAAATATCACAAAAACTTTAAGAAATAATACATACCTTAGAAGGACCGGGCTGAGGATCTACAGATTCTTGTAATTCACTTGAGGAGTGATGCGATTTTCGGTGTCTATTTAGGTTGTCCTTTCTGGAAAATTCCTTATGGCAAATGAGACACACGAACATTTTTTCTGTGTTGTGTGTTTTCTTGTGTCTAGTCAAATCACAATTCCTCGCAAACGATTTCCCACAAGTAGGGCAAACAGGTTGAACCTATAATAAGAAAGACAATTTTTTAAACTTTTGTAAAAGGGACAATTTTTCAAACTTTTGTAAAAGGAAACACTCTCATTTTTAATGCAAAACAATACATACCTTAGAAGGCTCAGGTTGGGCTTCAGGTTGGGCCTCAGGTTGGGGTTCAGGTTGGGCGGCGTCGTCCCATTGGGGGTTTCGCCACTCCTCGTCATTCATCTCGGCAACATCACACAGCATATGAAATTCGTCATCGGGTATACCGAAGGAAATACCCAACTGAAAATAAACGAATAGGATGCAACTTTAAAAAATTTTAGAAAAATAAATTCTTCTAGTTAAAGATTTCATATACAAAAGGTTATACAACATAAATAAATAAATCTATTCGATGAGTCATTAAATAAACGAATCATTTTATAAACATAGGATGCAACTTTAAAAATTTTTAGAAAAAATAAATTCTTCTAGTTAAAGATTTAATTAATCTAACTTTTATACATACACGCTACCATTTTAATAATCCAAATACACTATTTTATCTAAACATAGGATTAGGTATGCAACTTTAAAAAAATTTTAGAAAAATAAATTCTCCTAGTTAAAGATTTAATAAATCTAACTTTTATACATACACGCTACTATTTTAATAAACCAATACACTATTTTAACTAAACATAGGATTAGGTATGCAAATTTTAGAAAAATAAATTCTTCTAGTTAAAGATTTAATATACAAAAGGTTATGCAAATCTAACTTTTATACAACATAAATAAATTGAATAAGTATAATCTAATTGATAGCTTATCAAACGATGAGTCATCCTAAACATGTCTGAACATGAATCTACTTGAACACTAACATTTTATTGTATAAGCTATGCGATGACTCATCAAACGATGAGTCATCCTAAACATGACTGAACATGAATCTACTTGAACACTAACATTTTATTGTATAAGCGATAATTACTATATAAATCACAAAGTATAGGATGTTGGAAATTAAATAAACAACACTAGTTGATGAAAATTATAAGTAAACTGATTTTCTAGTTAATAATTAAATTTTTTATTTATAATGAATGCAAATTAAGTTTCTCATAAGTAAACAATAATAATAATAACTTTTTGATTTGAATAATATAAAAAGCACCTTTAAACGAAGTATGACTCATAAATTTTGTAAGGAAATAAATTATTAGAATAATAAATTTTTAGTTTAAACTTATGAGAATAAGTTTTAATTAAATCTTCTAATTAAAAAATTTTTCACTTATAAAATAATTTCTATGTCATATGATTGTAAAAAAATAAACTTATTAAAATTTCTAATTTTTTCACTTATAGAATAAATAATTTCTCAGCATAAACAAGTTTTACACATACTTAAATTTCACTTTATGTAGTTTATTGAATGAAATAAAATAGATTTCGCATTTATCAAATTAAAGATTCGAAATTAAATTTATGTTTAACACAGAATAAATAAAATAGATTTCCCATTTGTCAAAATAAAGATTCGAAATTCAATTTATTTTAAACACATATTATAAATAGATTTTCACTTATAGAATAAATAATTTCTAAGCATAAACAAGTTTTACACATACTTAAATTTCGCTTTATGTAGTTTATTGAATGAAATAAAATAGATTTCGCATTTATCAAATTAAAGATTCGAAATTAAATTTATGTTTACCACATTATAAATAAAAAAATAGATTTCGCATTTGTCAAAATAAAGATTTGAAATTAAATTTATTTTTAACACATATTATAAATAGATTTTCACTTATAGAATAAATAATTTCTAAGCATAAACAGATTTTTCACATACTTAAATTTCACTTTATATAGTTTATCAAAATAAAGATTCGAAATTCGATTTATTTTAAACACATATTATAAATAGATTTTCACTTATAGAATAAATAATTTCTAAGCATAAACAAGTTTTACACATACTTAAATTTCACTTTATGTAGTTTATTGAATGAAATAAAATAGATTTCTCATTTATCAAATTAAAGATTCGAAATCAAATTTATGTTTAACACATAATAAATAAAATAGATTTTCACTTTGTCAAAATAAAGATTTGAAATTAAATTTATTTTTAACACGTATTATAAATAGATTTTCACTTATAGAATAAATAATTTCTAAGCATAAACAGATTTTACACATACTTAAATTTCACTTTATATAGTTTATTGAATGAAATAAAATAGATTTCTCATTTATCAAAATAAAGATTCGAAATTCGATTTATTTTAAACACATATTATAAATAGATTTGAAACTCATTCTATTTTGCATAGTGTCAATCAAATTTATTTTTTAACATATCGTAAAAAGTAATAATAAATTAAAGAATTCTTATTACAATTTATAATCTCATATTTCACTAAAAATGATTAAACACAGTTAGAAAATCAATGATTACTAGATAAATATACTTACTGCATTTTCAACATCCATAGCTTGATTGTTGTTGGTGAATCCTTCCATTATCCAAGTACGGGAAAAGCACACTAAACGATGCGGTAAAAACACAGTAAATGTACGGGAAGAAAATTTCGCGAGCGTCGGTAAAGGAGAGAAGTAAAAATGCGTGTTGTCAAGGCAGTAGATAATCTACGAATGACCTGAGAAATGAGTTGCAGCGGCTTATCTAATCTAGATAAGGGGAAATACGCATGCGTGACGCTGACTCACCCCCGTGGATCTTACGAGAAACTTCTCGAATTCTGATTCATCGTAGAGGTTGCTTCATTTGCATATTTCCCCTCGTGGATTTTCCAAGGTGAGTCACCCCCTCGTGTTCGTACAGGTATAATATCTTACGGGAGATATGAAACATACTCATTTGCATATTTCTAATGAAGAGATAATGTCTACACTTTTAATTAATGGAAAATAACAATTATTATTTCAATTTGATTATTAAAAATTATTTTTTCAAGTGGATTGCTTTATGAATAAATGGTTTTATTGTATGTTTTACGAAATAAAATATCTTTACGAAATAAAAAATCTTTTCGAAACAATATTTTTCCCGAATATAAGTTATTAAATGCATAGGAAATGGTTTTATTATATGATTTAATAAATATACCTTTAAAATAATTAAATCCCTAGAAAGTGAATCTTTTAAAAATATGTTGTTTTATGAAATAAAATAGTCATTTCAAACTTATAAATTCATTGAATCTTTTATGAAATAAAATATTTCTAATTAAATCTTTTAAGAAATAAAATCAATAAAATATTTCAAAGACAGACAGACACAGATATTCAGTTTCAATCTATTTATTGAAATTCCATAAAAATATATACACACATTACTTATTGGATACAATTGTTTAAAGAAGTCGTTTTCATAAACACACATTACTTTTTGGATAAAGAATCTTCAATATATTTTTCATACAAGGTCATATTTAATTGTTTAAAGAAACCGTCGTTGTAATGACAGGAACAATTAATTTTTTTAACAATAACATGCATATTTAATTTTAAAAGTATTTCTTCACGATATAATTGATATTTTTCAAACATAGATTTCATTAAACACTCGTGTGAATTTTGATCGTCTGAATTAAAAACACATCCGTCACATTGAAATAAATTTTCAATTCCTAACTGAATTTCATACACGATAAAATCGAGTAAGATTTCCTTAGCACTTTGCTCATTTTCATGAGAAATACACACAAGAGGTTTATTTAGAATTAACATAGGAAGTTGAACGGTGAATATTGCATCAATAATAAAATGAGTTATTCTCATTTTGAGTTCTCTAAGCCTAAAAATTTGATCCTTGGACAATTTAATGACATTCGGTTTTAAATAAAAGCCAGAAGGATTTAAAGAAAACATTTGCTGTAAACTACAATAATCCTCATCTATGTAAGCCATTATTAATTGATTGTTAGAAATAAAACTATCATTTACTGATTCAAAATTAAAATTTTCAATCTTACTTTGAAAATAATACCATGTCTGAGCTGTCATTACAACGCCTTCTTTAGTAGGTATCCATTGACCCGTGGGTAATTCTTTAAAATTACGAATGTGGATTCTCACATTAAAATTCTTTTCTATTACAATTTGTAAAAAACTGCTAAAGTTTAAATTAAATTCACCTCGTATAGGATCCCAAGATTGTTCACGTACCCATTGGTTTAACCAATCATTCACATTCAATTCTTCACACATGTCTTGAGAACAGTTTTTAACAGAAGTATCACAATGAGAGTTTTTTGAAGTATCACAATCAGAGTTTTTCAAAGTATCGCATGCACTAGACGAAGCATCACTTATATCAAGTCTTGGTTTCTTTAAAGGTGGCATGATAGGGTTGGGTATTAAGTGACGAAAAGTCAGGCTGATTCTCATATCTTTGATGCTAGGATTCGGTGCAATGCCGTGGGTAAACAGTTCGTTCGTAGGTTTTAACATACTGTAGAGAGAACCATGTTCTAATGAAATCAAAGTAGAAGGTGTTTTAGGCTTCTTGAATTCAATTGTTCGTTCGGCACCAAAGCTGAGGACTACGATAGGGAAAGTTGCATCTAATCCACTTTCGTTGTCTTTATGTTGAGGTATGTAGCTGTATCCATTGCTGTAGAGGTTTAGCAGAACATAGTTGAAGGTAGAAGCCGTCCATTTTTCCACTCGATCGCGCAATTCCAATACCAGACGTGTCCAAGGGTTAGCAGGCACATGAGTTCCGCTGAAGGCATAACTCAAAGTTGAATCGCCATATCCCAGAACTTGTCTTTTAGGCTTAAAACTTTTTCCATGAATTCTAAAGGTTGGCGTGTAGAAAGGTAAAGTTTTTAACTCGGCAAAATACCGATCTGCTTGTTCCTTTTCTATGAAGTTTGAAACATACTGGACATTCAGTCCGTTTTCCGTGAAACTCACTGCAGACATGACGAGACAACCAACACACACGAAATCAAATGGTAGACTGAGCCGTGATCGCTGATAAGCAATCTCTGATAAGATAAGACTCTCGTCACGTGACCAGAGGTAGCCAATCAGATAACTCGTGACGTCACTCACCACGTGACTGAGTATAGCCAATCACATTACTCGTGACGTCACCCTAATCACGTGACCTCGCGTCGCTGATAAGAACTCTCCTTATCATTCATTTCTCTCAAGGCAGCCGTTGGAGTAGGACGTGTTTTCAGGTAAGTGTATTTTATTCTATAAATAATCACACGTATGGATCGATACAAATTCATTTTATTTAGTATGTTTCCCAGGTTACAGGGTTGAGTTTAACAACAGGTTTTTTTACAATAAGTTTCTTTTTCGGTTTGACAATGTTTTTTCTTGAAGACAAATATCGATTCTTAATAATACTTTGGGGTACTCCCATATCTTTCAAGGCTTGCAAAAATTCACTTTGACCTGTAATAGGTGGTTTTTTATTCACAGAAAAGATGAAATGAAAGAGATCCGCTAAATTAGAATGTTCCATGGTCCTTCCGTTGTAAGTAATCTCTCCTTTCGGGTTCCACTTAAACTTGTTTGAATGAGACTTGAGAAAATTTAATAAGGCTTCGGCTTGTTTCTTCATGGGTTTAGCTACAGACGATAACACAAAGGTTTCATAGTCTTCTTGGGGTTCTTGTTTTATAGACTCCACTTGTTTAGGTTCCACTTTTTCAGGTTCTTCTTCGAGTTGTTTAGACATCCAAGGCAAATTATATTCTTGCAAATCCATTTTTCTTTTTAAGAGTTCGTAGTAGTGCTGAATTTTTTCGTGATCCGGTAAAGAACTATTTAATATTTTAGCCATAGCTAAATCAAATTCCGTCATTTGCTTTTTAGAAGGCGTATGCTTAGAAAATTCTTCTTCCGGTACCAACGCATACTTAGCTGCGAATTCCATTGATGATGCCGGTTAAAACAGACAATGCAGCCGGGATTAAAATATTTAAAAATCCACCGTGTTGAACAATCAATTTTTTCTTGTTGAATAAACTTCCTTTCTTGGTACCAATTTTTCGAAGAGTCGTCTTATATTTCCTTAAAGACCTTTTCTGATGAGAGGAGAGAGGCACGTTTCCTTTTAATACGTTCAGGGTACATTCGCAAATAGCCTTCACAGATCGAGTCGGTAATTTTTTTAACAAATGCTTGCGTAAGGTTTGAGGACAAGACTTTATAAGCTCCAAGTCTCGAAGTTGTTTCCTCGTTAACGTCATGATCCCAAATGAATTAAAATCGGTAGGGCTTTCCTTTTAAACCTTTTTTGGGCTCGTACACAAATTGGGTTTCCCCCGGTAATATACGCGTTCTGAGTCGCATTCCTTCGGGGGTTTCATTCCTTAAATCCACCAACAAATAAGAGAAGGGCTGTTTGGTAGCATCCTCGAACACTTCTTGAAAAAACTGAGTTGATTTCGGGTATAATTGTCTGCCCAAGTGCGTAATTTGGCTCATGTCCCGACGATTTTTAAAAAGTACTAAGTATTGACTGTTTAAGGAAATACCTCTCATTTCTTTACCTTTATGAAAAAGGTTTTGAGTAATAAAGATAATACTTAAATTTAAATGGTGACTTCCTTTGGTAAAGAGGTGGGTTAATCGTTCATCACCCCCACATTCCACCATTAAATCATCTAAAATCATTAAAGAATGGGTACCTAAATATTCCCGATAATTAGAAGGAAACCCTTCCACGAATGTCACGTCGGGAATTTCCTCGTGAAGCTTTTGAGAGATGCCGTAAAACCAAACGACTTTATCGGGTTGAGGGTTAAACATACGCCGTCGTTCTGCCAGTAAATCCCGCAGAAACCAACTCTTACCGACCCCCGTGGGGCCTGCTAAGAGCATTGTAAAAGGGTGTTGAAAGCGTGGAAACTCCATTCTAAATAAACACAGACACATAAGTTTACATTATAAATAGTTTTTTATTGATAAAAAGGAGCACGTGTGCGAAATCGTTTGGATACAAAATTATAGACTCTATGGTCGTTACATATATTTTCAGTTACAAACTGCTTTAAAAAATCTTTCAAAGTTTTGCCACGACATCGGCAATAAATATAATACACACAAAATTGACCACAAACAGCTGTCACATGACTTTGCAGCGGAAGTGGATTAAACACCACTCGTGAAAATTGAGATACATAGTTCGATATAGGTCCTTTAAAAAAGTTCGGCTTGTTTCCATAGGAATCAAAGAATTCCGCTTCTGTAGGGGAGGATAGATAGAATGCCACCCAGTGGCTTCCGGCTTCTGTAGACTTGTCCACGTTGCATACAAAACATGCAGGATAACGCTCGATCTTCTTGGGTAATTGATCACTGGGGAAAACACCGAAAAAGTATTTCTTGGTTACTGGATCGTGGGATAAAATAGTCTCGATTTCTATAGAATTCATTTTCAGTTGGGGAAGTCACACAACACATGTCGTGTTTTACTAATTTCTATAATGTTTTCAAATTCCGCATACACCAATACAGTCGTGGTTCTTTCTAAGGTGTCCGCAAACTTGATTTCAATTCGTAAATTTCCTTGTTGCTGTAGATTCAGATGGGGTCCGTCACACATATCAGGGCTCAGGTCGAAAGCATACAAAGTATGTCCGTTCGCAAAGTCCTCTCGGGTTAGATAAATGCCGGTATCCCGGTTAAATCCCGAAAACAAACGATGATACGCTCTTATATAGTTATTTTCTTCGAAATCCAATTCCAAGGGTTTGCTGGGTACGGGTTGTCCATCCACGTAAACACTTAAAAAGTTGACCTTGTGATGATAGAAATAAAAGGGATTTAAATCATATTGTCCAGTGTAGGCACTATTTTCTAAAAGTCCAATAATAATTCTTTTTGGCATGGCTCCTAAAAACACATTGTCTTGCATAAAGGATTTACTTCCGGTTGAGATCGAATAGGTCTTGCATAACACTCGATCGATGGGATACTTTGCTGTACTTTTCTCTAAGGCCTTGGCATGACCCAGTAATACACCAGGGCTCACTTTCACTTTACGTATGAAAATAGAAGCATGTTCCAAAATCACTTTGTAGTTGGGAATGGGTTTTGCCGCATCGATTTTACACATTAAGGAAAATTCGGGCTTGCTTCGGGTCATCTTAATTTTCAAGTCAACCATATTCAATAGCAATCGATTTTGTTGAAAAATATCACAATGCAAAGGTCCAATCATATCTAACGTTTTGCTTTTATTCGTGAGTGCGTAACGTATCTTCAATCCGGGGTTGTCTCCAGCAGGATCTGTAGCAGCTAAATTCTCATCTTTGTAAAAACATTCGCAGGTCAATAAACTTTTCTTGGAATCTTCTCCATAATTCAACAACGTTTCAATATAGGCGCGGTAGGGGTAGGTGTTACTCGACGAGGAGATCACTCTTTCGTTCAGGCTAATATCCACTTGAGAAAACAAGGCGTGTAAAAATAAATTCACGGGGGCAACTGCATCTGTTTCCGCTAAGGGTGATCCATCAAACTTGGTAATTTTCACTTTCACATACAGGTAGGAAGCCGATAAATCAATATAGTCTTCACCATTTCCGGAAATATTAAATTCCACAGGTCCTCCGTCTCGAATATTCGCAAGAGGGTGGTATTCAACAAAGTATCCTTTTTCAATAGCCGTTTGCGTGGGTGGGATCAAAAATAAATCCAATTCGGATTTCGCACAGGCAGCAGAATCTTTATGGATGAGTCCAGACATCTTTAAGCGAAAATATCTTGTACCTTCACTTTCTTGGCTTTACGTCGAATGACTGCTTTGGTAGAACGCTTCCTCTTTTTATACCGGCGGCCCGATCCAATCATCGTCTTCACTTTAGTAGCGGCTTTGTCGGTTAACGTCTGTCCAGCTTCTTTTAATCTTCGCTTGGCGGCCATTTTAATGTCTTCTCCGCGAGACAGGTCACTTAACACGTTCACACCTGAATGAAACAACTGCTTGCCGACCGCTTTCGCTCCCGATTTGAAGAGGGGTACTGCTGCACGAAAAAGGGATCGAAACAGTCCACCGAATCCATATCCCTTTTGTAAAGTAGTGCCTTGATAATAATTTAGACCACTACCCGACTGATGGGAATAGTAATCTTCAAAAGATTTCGCACAACACTGGTAAGGAACAAACATCACGAGAGGTATTTTTGACGAAAGTGAAGCTTCACGTACGAGCGCCCACGTTCAAATGGCGTGAGTTCGCCGAGGTGGTTCCTTATTACGATTTCCAAAGAGTCGAACGATTTTCGGCTGACAGGTAAATAGTGTGGTCGGTCAAATGTCTCACAAATCATTTCTCCATCTTTTCCTCTCACATTGACAATTCGTAAAAGGGGTGCTAACACATCTCCGATAATTTGAGGTTCGACAATATCCGAATAAACCAGCAATACTCTATAATGCGCACAGGGATCTGCGACATAGGTACTAAAAATAGTTTGCTCGATATTTATATCTGGTGAGGCGATTTCACCTGGTTCGAATCCCAACATCTGCGCTATCCCCTCATGCAATATCAGTTTTGTTTTATCTTTCACGTTAATACACACCTTTTTCGTGTGCGGATCATAAATGAAAGAAATTTTATTTTTAATCTCTTCAATAGACATTGCTTTTAAAATGTCATCAACCGATTCGTAAAAGCCAGGGGGAATTCTTCTACCAAACGGAGATTTCTGGTCATTCAAATCGAAACCAAATAAATTATTATTTTGATTCACATTATACCAGGTGTGAGGGTAAATAAATTCGACAAGGCCTACTTCCCATTCCCCTTTCAATTCAACGGGGGTGGGTAATCGCGTAATAAAATGAGAAATTTTATTCTCAGGAAAATAATTCCGGGAACTGTCCGAAGGTAACGTCACGTAGAACGACATGCTTTCAAATGATCTTTCAACAATCCAAACACTTGTTTTATAAGGCGAATAAATCAGAGGATGGAATCCATTGGTCAAATTTGCTGGGATAACCTTTAAATTTTACTTTGTATTCCACACGCTTTTTCCGTATCCGCTTATCTAAAATCTTTTCAATCGTATAATTCTCTTTTGGTTTCACTTTCTGAAGTTCTTGAGGGTAAAAGGTTCCTTTAATGGGTTCTTCTAACAGGTCCTTGATTCGGTAGACGGGAGGGTCTCTTCTCACACATTCAGTCACCACAAACACTTCTTCCGTCCAGTTCGTTTCATATCCTTTTTCGAAGGTTAATTTCTGCTTGGAAACTCGTACAACATCTCCCGGTTGAAACATGCAGGGTTTTCTTTTCGCATTTTGCATGTCACCGTATAAAGTATCCCATACATCGCTTTCATTTTCAGCGGTTACTTCAACTGGAGCTCTCTTGATACTTGAATGGTAAGTATGATTATAACTGTGTAACAACTGATCCAACACGTCTAAATAGCGGTAGGTATGATTATGGGTAAAATATTTCCACATTTTCGTTTTCAAAGTTCGGTTAAATCGCTCCACGACAGATGCTTTCGTATTGTTATTCGTCGTAAAAAACCGCACGCCTTCTTCTTTCAAAAATTTTTGAAAAAGTCTGTTTTGATACTCTTTTCCGTCATCCGATTGCAGGGACTTGGGTTTCCTCGTTGCAAAAATAGACCGGAACGCCTTTACAATATCTTCACCCCGTTTTTGCTTCAAAGGGACCGCCCACGCAAATTTAGACAGAATGTCTATACAAGTCAGGATGTAGCGGTACCCTTGATTGAACTTTTGCAAACTGCCGAGATCCACTAAGTCGGTCTGCCACTGTTGATCGATGGAATACACTATCACTCGATTGGTCGGGAACTTTCTTCGAACAGGTTTGTGCAACGTGTATGCATCGACTCCGCTCAGCCAGTCCTGAATCTTCTTCTTCGAGATTTTGCCTTTGGCAGCACGAAATAAGGCATTTACACCACCAAAACTTCCTGCGTGACTTGGGTCCTGATACACCTCCATCGTTACAACACAAAATTTTATTATGACTCACATTCACACGAAAGCGCATCATATCTTCCTCGTACGAAGATACTTTACAGAATGACTCACTAACGCGACGCTTCTCTTTATATACCTTTTAAGTGCACTCACAAGCATAGCTTCATGGCTTGATAAATAAAACCCTTATCCACTTATCAAGCCGTGAAACTATTTTACCTTCGGTTCGAATCTAACCCCCTGCAAAAATTCGAAAAAATACTAAGTCCCGAAATTTAGGAAAATAAATCTAACTCCTCAAAATTCCCTATAGATGGCAGCACCAAACCTCATCCAAGATGACACATTCACTCCGATATCCAAAGTTTCTAGTCTTCCGGTGGCAACACACAGTTTCTATTCTTCCGGTGGCAACACCTCCTCCTCCAAGATGATGACTAAGTAGTGTAAAAAGGGGGCGTTCACCGCCACGGTGGAGGCGTAGAGGTGTAAGGGTGGTGGCGCGCCACCACCCTACGCCTCAATACGCCTCTACGCCTCCACCGTGGCGGTGAACCCCCCTTTTTACACTACTAACATCGAACATTTTCCCCACTACCTGATATCTCATGTTTCAATTCCCTGTGAATTTCTCCATAGAATTCAAACATCTCCTCACAAAATACAAACATTTTTCCATTGAATACAAACAGAAACCTGAGAGCGTTATAGCTCTCCACAGTCGATAAAGAAAATTCATTGGATTAACGTTTGAATGGGTTTCCAGCTGTAAAGGGCACCCATATTGACATCCTATTTTGAATTTTAGAATATAAGTTGAATTTATTTGCTTGCTTTGCGTTTTGATGTTTTAAGGGTACAGCGCGATACATGAGCCTAATTTAGAGCTAAATTTTATATTTTCATAAACAAAAGTTTTCATAGAAGTATTCCAGTACAAAGCGTACTCGCGGACATTCATTATTTGATTTTATACAAAAAATTTAAAATCTGTAAAAGCATTTTGGCCCACCCCTGTGTATTATTTCATCTGCATAGCGTTTTTAAATTCTTTTGTGTTTAAAGCACTTTAAAGTATAAGTTTTTATACGGAAGGTAAATCGTATTTTTGCACAGTTTTTTAACACTTAAGTTTTTTTACTATTGATATTGTAATATAATTTATCATTACATGAGAATTTGAAAATATACGAAGACAGTTTTTAAAAATTTTCTGTCATAGTGTCAAAACCGAAGTACTTTTTAAAAATTTGCTGTTTTTAAAACTACTGTTGATTATATTAAAAAGAATTTTCATTTGAATAATTCAGAGTTGATAAAAGGAAAGATAAATACTAATTTTAGTTATACGCATATTTGAATCATTCACAATACGTATCTGAATTCAGGAGAGAAAAATTTACATTAACCCCAGAACAAAATAGGTCGTTCAGTTTTTCTTCGATCAGATGACAAATCGCTGTCGTGCGCCCCCTCAGTGTTCGAAGAGAAAGAAAACAGGTAGGCGATAAATTGAACAGTCCACCCCCTCAGTGATCACCACGCCTCACTTGTCCTCTAAAACAATGACAGAAGGGTCAAAGATCGTTTCCGCTGACCATCGGCAAGCAGTCCAAAAATCGTTCCTTATTTTTGGAACCACGGTCCAGTGCTTCGACCATCGAAATTTAGAAAAACCTTTGTAAAATCTATTGTTTCTGAAGAACGTCTTAACTGCATTATAATGCTGAGGCTGCCGCTTCTACTACTATTTTCTAGCAGGTTATTATGTATTTTTAAGTTCTCGGTTATTTTTTATCGTTTTTGTCCCTTTCCGTGCAGCATGACGTTCACTTCCGATAACATCGAAACATCCTTGCTTTTACAGATTTATTTTAAACGAAATTTAAAAGATGAGTCATTTAGCGACAAAAATACTGTACAACATCCGGTACAGGCTGACTGTTGAAAATCATTTATTGTTCTTTTACAAATGTTCAGAAAAGTGACATATTATCTTTGGACATTTATTCTACTGAAAGGAACATGTAATTTTAATTTTCTTGAGCGTAGTTTGGTTTGATGTAAAGATCTACTATTATTTTTTATACACTAGGCCTAATTAGATTGGGTCCAACTGCTTAACACTTTCATCGCTGCAATGGCGAGACTTTGTCCTGGTATTAATTTAAGTTAATAAATTAATAAGTTGAAAAATAAATTTATTTAATGAATAAGTCACTAGACACACTACAACAAATGGGGAGACCATGGTTAGTTAGCATAAGAGGTTAGTAGGCACTAAGCTTCCATTTCTGCCACAGTGGAGGTAAAGCACTGTCGATTTACTAGTAGGGAATCCATGTGTTGGTGCATAATCCACCATGAATTCTGTCTGCTTGGAAACGTCATGAAGGAAAAATCTCTGTTTCATCATTCTTCTGACCAGTAAATAAATTTTTTTCATTGCAATATTTTTTCCCCTGGTAAATCTGTAGATCAAATTGAACAACTTCATAGCCTGTAAGGGCGGTTTTCGAAGAAGTGGTTAACTGTAGTTGGATACATGTATCCTAATACACTCTAAGACAAAAAAAAAAAAAAAAAAAAGACGCGCCAAGAAGGAGTAATCCGAATGGGACGAAAATTAGTAATGTACATGTAGAAAGAAACAAATGATTATAGTTTCAGAAAAATTGGATGATTTAATCAAGAGAAAGAGCTTCACAAAGTAAACAAGTCAAAAATGCGTTGGTCCACCTCTGGTCCTTATGTAAGTAGTTATTCGGCTTAGCATTAATTGATAGAGTTCGCAGATGTCTTCTTGCGAGTTATTGTGCCAAATTCTGCCCAATTGGTACACTACATTGGCAAAAATCTTGAGCTGGTTGTAAGGCCCTTTTCATAATGCTCCAAACGTCCTCAGTGGGGGAGCGATTCGGCGACTTTGCTGGCCAAAGTTATATTGGACAAGCGAGAAAACAAGCAGTAGAAACTATCACATCTTCATGTCCGGGCGGTTATTATTATGCTGAAATATACACTCAGGATAGCGTGATTTGAAGGGAAACACAACAGGGCGTAGAATTTCGCAGGTCTAACGCTACGCTTTAAAGGTGTCGCGAATGACAATCCAAGGTGTCCTGTTATGAAAAATAAAATGGTACCGCAGACCATCACCACTAGTTGTCGGGCCGTATGACTGGTGACAATCAGATTCTCCCTCCTTTTTTTTCAGGGCATCAAAAGACACGTCTTCGCTGGTCATCGGCTTTCTAAAATTTCTGGAGTGAGAATCTCACCCGTTAAAAAAGCGACCACTATTTTGACACTAACTGAGGTGAGAAAATATTATTATTGCTCTGGACGCTGTGACATTTCTCATTTTTCGAAAAAGGGTGACGAGTAGTCATTCTGTTGCAAAGAGTGAAGTCATCATCTATTGCAAGATCAACCTTATGTAGAGTGAGAAATTGCTGGCATCAAATATTTTTTGTCTGCTATCACATCTCCTCGCGGAGGGCAAAGTCCTCCGCACCACGTGAGGTATCATGTGTACCGCCATCTTTTAACCATATTTCGAAAGAAATATGAAGAACAATTCCTAGCTTATTTCATGCATGTATGAATTTGTTTAACATAACATATTTTTGATATTGTAACAAAAGATTTTTGATGAATAAAAAAGGAAAATAATTATTAATAAAAATAATTTGTGAAATATTAATTTCTTATAGGATTGAAAAAATCGAAGTGTTACTATTAGTAAGAAACCAAAATTCACCAGAAGTATATCGAAATTCATAATAGAAAGTAAATAGTTTTATATAGAAATATATAAAATATAAAGTATAAAATAAAATATCAATGTAAATATTTAATGCAAAACGCCTTAAAATTTATAGGAATTTACACTTTTATTATATTCATTGTCACCTAACATATGTGAAATATTCAAAAAGTTGGCTATAATATTTTATTATTATAATTAAAATCAACAGCAAGATTTATATTCCTGAGAAGACTAGATTTTCAAGAAAGTCTGTAGATTTGTATGCAAATATTTAATCATTTTTTTTTTTTAAATATGTACATTCGAGAGTAACATTTTCCCCCCTAAGCTATTTTAAAATTAAATGTTTATCTTAGGAAATTTATTTTCAAATATACATTTTGGTTTTAAGATAATTCTAATTTTAACTTTAAAATGTTCGTTTGCTTTCTATAATTTTATATTGTTGATAAATGAAGTAAAAATTTATAAATATGATTTATCTCGTATGAGAATAATACACTAATGTAAATTAAGTTATTTGAGTATGTGCTCAGTTGTTCAGTGGTTAAGACACTCTACGTCTATTACGTCTACGACGTCTCCTACGGGGACGGCCTTTGTTCGATTCCCGTCAAATCCAAACTGCGTTCTTTCCACCATTGAACCAGAGTCAGTGCGGGAAAAAAAGAACATCGTCTTGTCTGTATATATTTATATATATATTCAAACAATCATATAATATAAATCTCATATGATATAATCAAATATATATAAATAATCAAACGCTTTAAATAACTCGAAATAAT
The DNA here is from genome assembly GCA_963930645.1 of Salticus scenicus. Classification (NCBI taxonomy): domain Eukaryota; kingdom Metazoa; phylum Arthropoda; class Arachnida; order Araneae; family Salticidae; genus Salticus; species Salticus scenicus. Next base: position 266,096,430 of record OZ005656.1, on the reverse strand, counting down.
CTCACCCTTATTGGAGAGTGAAAAAAAACACTCTTTTGAAAAGAGAATTTTCACTCTTTAGAGTTTGGTTCCATTTTGGCATGTTAAAAGAGTGATATACCACTATTTTAGGTCTCGCTCTTCATGTTTTAGAGAGGGGGTTCAAATCGGAGCTGGACTCGTCACTGAAGAAAATTCTACTTCAGTCAGTTTCATTTCAAGCCGAATGTGCCCAAGAGCACTTCAAGTGGGCTTGTTGTTGTACAGAGGTAATTGGTTGTCGGTGCAAGGTTCACCGTGAGCTCAATATTCTTTCTATGAGCCGTCAGTCTGATCCGATCTTTGCGGTCACTGAAGCACCAGTTGAACATAGGATCGAATATGGGGCTCTGAGTTTAGCTCGAATGATTGATTAGTCCTGATATTCTGTCATCTCTCTCATGGCCAATCTCTTCCTTCTTGACACGTTGAAGTCTTAGGGCCATGTTCAGTCATGGTTCACCCATTTCTGCCAACATCGTCTAATAATGTCATCATTGCTATTCAAATGTTGACCGAGTCTCCGATTAGAGCACACAGCTTCTTTGAGCCCAATTATACATCCTCTCTCAAATGCTGACATGTGCGCATATTGCTTTCGCACCTGCATACGAGGCATATTTATCATCTATCTGAGTACACGGAATGAAAATCTCATGGAATTTTTGACTTAGAATTGAAATTTTTCCTCTTTAATATTCCACCAAGTTGTGCAGTGAAGATGCGCTGTAACGTCCCCTGTTCATTCATCTTGGCCGCCAAGTTTTAAGATTTTGCATTTTTTGTCGAAACCTAAGAACGTATCAATTTGTGTCCAATTTGCATTGCACCTTCTTGGTGCGTCTTTTTTTTTTTTTTTTTTTTTCTAGAGTGTATTTTGTTCCTGGTGTTTCGGACTCTATAGTATTTGTCTTTTGTTAGGTATTCCTATAGGGTAGTTGGTATGGTTAAGTAGGGAGTCCATTGGCATAGCTTATCTTTCGTTAAGGATAGTTCAAAGGATGAAGAATCTCTGCAAAATAAACAATTTTCAACCTCAGCCTCCCGCCAAGATTATAGTGAGGGTTCGGCAGTTCCTACGAACACCGGAGGATTTCAAATGATGCCAACATGTCACATAAAATAAGACCAACAAAGAACTAAATATATGTTGCGTTAAATAGACATTCCGATAGCATAATAAAAATATTAACTTTTTAAATAAAATCTATGCTTGTTAATGTCTTAATTGCATTATAATGCTGAGAGTACTGTTTCATCTATTACTTTCCAGCAAACTGTTATGCATTTTTTAAGTACTCGTTTATTCTTTTTCTTTTTATTATTATTATTATTATTACTTTCTTCTATATTCAATAGAAGAAAGTACTGGGTTCGTAAAAATTTTTTACCTCTGGTTTTTGACGGATTTCTACGTTTTGAGAGCTGTAGAACACGATTTGACCATTTTTAGGAAATGTCTGTCTCTCTGTCTGTGTGCGTGTGTGACAAAATTTTGTGGCGACTGTATCTCAGGTACTACTGCACAGAATTTCTTACAAATTGGTATGTAGATACACATTAACATAAATTAGTGCCTATCAACTTTTGGTAAATTTGTCCAACAGTTTGCGTTACCATCCCGCTTTTGCTAAATTTTTAGCATGGTGGTATAGGACAAAATTTTGTATAAATGTGCATAAGGAGAATTATTTTTTAATAATCATTATGAAATTTAAAAGAATTATTTGTAATAGAGATAGTCAACTAGGAAAAAAAAATGTGTATGTAGAAGCCTCGCCTCCCCCCTGGGGGGGGGAGAAGTCCCCCTTCAAGGGGAGTAAATTTACATGATAATGGTATCTTTCAAAAGAGCTCTCAAATACCTTTAAAACGAATGGTTGAAGCATCGATCTGCGATAATTTAAAATAAAGTTATCGATTTTTTTCATTTTTAACATTTTTTCATTTTATTATTATTTTTTTTTTATGTAATATTGAGAATAAAATTGACATTTTTGGAAATTTAGTGTTATATTACTTCTCTAATACGGAAATCGTCTGCATTATCATGGAAGATAATTTTTTTAAATAATAATTTTAATAAATTATTTTTACTGAGTAAATTTGTACAGGAAAATATAAAAGAAAGTCCTGTGGTGGCCCCAACATACTAGTTTTTAACACTTTCCAACAAGGTTGAAAAGTGTTTATGACTTCGGTCTGTCTGTCTGTCTGTCTGTCCGTCTGTCTGTCTGTCCGCGCTCTAACTCCCGTAAATATTTATGGAATTTTTTGAAACTGATATATGTTATTCAAGTTCACTATCGGACGGTCCCTATCGAAAATGGAGTTTATACCTCTACTGGTTTGTGTACAGGGACACCCGAAAATATTTCAAAGCATTGTGTTCTATGAGAGGTATTTCTATAAACCATATTTTCATACCTTTACTCTAGACATATCTTAGTGAAATTGAAATATGTTATTCAAGTTCACTATCGGACGTTTTCTATTGAAAATGGAGTTTGTACCTCTACTGGTTTGTGACAGGGACACCCGAAAATATTTCAAAGCATTGTGTTCTATGAGAGGTATTTCTATAAACCATATTTTCATACCTTTACTCTAGACAAATCTTAATAAAATTGAAATATGTTATTCAAGTTCACTATCGGACGGTCCCTATCGAAAATGGAGTTTATACCTCTACTGGTTTGTGTACAGGGACACCCGAAAATATTTCAAAGCATTGTGTTCTATGAGAGGTATTTCTATAAACCATATTTTCATACCTTTACTCTAGACATATCTTAGTGAAATTGAAATATGTTATTCAAGTTCACTATGGGACGTTTCCTATTAAAAATGGAGTTTGTACCTCTACTGGTTTGTGTACAGGGACACCCAAAAGTATTTCAAAACATTGTGTTCTATGGGAGGTATTTCTAAAAACCATATTTTCATACCTTTACTCTAGACATATCTTAATGAAATTGAAATATGTTATTTAAGTTCACTATCGCACGTTCTCTATTGAAAATGGAGTTTGTACCTCTACTAGTTTGTGTACAGGGATACCCGAAAGTATTTCAAAGCATTGTGTTCTATGAGAGGTATTTCGATGAATCATATTTTCATACCTTTAGTGTAGACGTATCTGAATGAAATTGAAATATGTTATTCAAGGTCACTATTGGATGTTTCCTGTATAAAATGGAGGGAATACCACCATCGGGTTATACACAGGGACACTCAAAAGTATTCCAAATCATTGCGTTCTATGAGAGATATTTCTATAAATCAAATTTTAATAACTTTAGTTTCCACAAATTTTAAGGAATTGAAATATGTTATTTATATGCACAAAAGCATGCTTTGCATACAATATAACATGTTTAGTATTATATTTACAGGGCGGCACAAAAATATCCAGATAAATTAAGAGCTATTAATAAAAAAATTGCTAGATATGTGCTTTCGTTTACGTTAAGCATTTTTAACACTTGCTAATATTTTTAACACTTTCCAACAAGGTTGAAAAGTATTTATGACTTCGGTTTGTCTGTCTGTCTGTCCGTCTGCCTGTTCGCGCACTAACTCCCGTAAATATTTATGGAATTTCTTGATACTGATATATGTTATTCAAGTTCACTATCGGACGTCCCCTATTGAAAATGGAGTTTATGCCTCTACCAGTTTGTGTACAGGGACACCCGAAAGTATTTCAAAGCATTGTGTTCTATGAGAGGTATTTCTATAAACCATATTTTCATACCTTTAGTGTAGACGTATCTGAATGAAATTGAAATATGTTATTCAAGTTTACTATGGGATGTTTCCTGTTTAAAATGGAGGAATTACCACCATCGGTTTATGTACAGGGATACTCAAAATTATTCCAAAGCATTGCGTTCTATGAGAGATATTTCTATAAATCAAATTTTAATAACTTTACTTTCCACGAAGTTTTTGGAAATTGAAGTATGTTATTTATATGCACAAAAGAATGCTTTGCACAGAATATGGCATGATTAGCATTAGATTTACAGGGTGGCACAAAAATATCCAGTTACATTAAGAGCTATTAATAAACAATTGCTAGAATTGTACTTTCGTTTACGTTAAGCGTTTTTAACACTTTCTAACATTTTTTAAGTGTGAATATGATTTCTGTTTTGTGTATCTGCCTGTCTGTCTGTCCGAGCTCTAACTCCCGTAAATATTTTTGGAATTTCTTGAAACTGATATATGTTATTCAAGTTTACGATCTGACGTTCCCTATTGAAAATGGAGTTTGTACCTCTACTGGTTTGTGTACAGGTACACCCGAACGTATTTCAAAGCATTATGTCCTATGAGAGATATTTCGATAAACCATATTTTCTTACCTTTACTGTAGACATATATCAATTAAATTGAAATATGTTATTCAGATTCCCTATTGGATGTTTCCTGTATAAAATGGAGGAAATACCACTACTGATTTATGTACAGGGACACTTAAAAGTATTCCAAAGCATTGCGTTCTATGAGAGTTATTTCTATAAAACAAATTTTAATGTCTTTACTTTCTACGAAGTTTTAGGAAATTGAAATATGTCATTTATATGCACAAAAGAATGCTTTGCATAGAATATAGCATGGTTATCATTAGATTTACTGGGTGACACAAAAATATTCAGTTGTATTAAGAGCTATTAATAAAAAATTGCTAGAATTGTACTCTCGTTTACTTTACGCGTTTTTGAAACGTTCTATCACTTTTTAAGTGTGAATATAATTTCAATCTCTGTATCTGTCTGACTGTTCTTCTTTCCGTCTGTCTGTCTCTCTGTCTGTTTTACTGCGCTCTAATTCCCGTAAATATTCACGGAATTTCTTTAAACCGATATATTTTATTCAAATTGACTATCGGATGTTCCCTATTGAAAATGGAGTGAATACCACACAAAAATAATCAGTTACATTAAGAGCTATAAATAAAAATTTGTTGGAATTGCACTTTTGTTTACATGAGCGTTTTAAAACTTTCTTATAATTTTAGTGGGAATATGATTTCAACTTGTGCATCTCTCTGTCCGATTGTCTACCTTTTTATGTGTTTGTCTCCGGATCCTATCATCCGTGAATATTTTGAGATTTTTAAAAAAATGATACACCCAAGTTCCCTATGGAATGTTCCCTATTTAAAATGCCATTAATTGGTCCTGTACAACTAGTTTGTTTACAGGGACAACAACAACAACAATAAAAAAAAAAAACAATGTATTACGTTTTAGGACAGAATTTTTTAAAAGTTATATTTAAAAATCTTTCTGCTATAAAAATCATAGAAACATTGACATGCATTATTAATATTCTAAAATGATGTTGTGTATAGAACATGATATGATTAACTTTCAGATTTATAGGGCTACACTAAAATATTCAGAGAGATTAAAAGCTGTAATTATAATCTGACGGCTGCGTTTTCTTTTGCGTTAAGCCTTTTTAACACTTTCCAAAATGCCTAAGAGTAATTTTAAAATCAATTAGTCTATCTGCATGTTTTTCAGTCGTTCTGTCTGTTGTGTGATAAAGTAGGCAAAGAATATTAAAAGTTATTCGATACAATTGCGTACAGTTGGAAAGTGTTACTAATCAATGCGTACTGCATGATTTTTCTTTCTTGTTTATTTTTCTTTAGTTTTTGACCATTTTTATTTTGATTCAACCAATGGGTTTAAGCATTGTTTTTTGATTGTAAATAAATGTTGTTAAAACCCCTTATTATTTTCATTATTTTTGGGATGAATTAAAATTCAGTTCTTTCTATCTCTCATAACTCTTTAAATTTACACGATATTTGTTTGGGGTTTTCATATGAGTTGCTCAATACATTTGGCTATTACAGTATGTAAATGAAATTTTTCAAAGGCTAGAGCATGCGTATATAAAAAATATTTAGTAAAATCGCTCATATATTATTGAACATTCAATATTTTTGCCTTCTGATTGCAGTGTGCAGTGCCGAATGTGTATTATGTCAAGTTTGCAAAAAATGGCTTTACACTGGGTTTAATACCCTGCCTGTTACAATTTAAAAAGTGGCACTTTTTTTGCAATATTTTAAGGAAGCCTTTATATCTGCACGAATATATATGTACTAGCCTCATATAAATTTATACAAATAATAAGAAGAAGCCTTATAATTCAACGGTAGAGCCAGAAAGCTTTCCAAGCATTAATTTTTATTGGGTTATCCTAAATACTTTCCTTTTTGTTTAAACTTTGTCCCCCCCCCCCCCCCCCCGTTGCTATCGAGGCAAAACTTTCGCTGAAAAATGTGAAATATAACATGTTTTTCATACTTTTATACTTCATAATTTTCAAGATGTTTAGTCCAGTACTAAATATTTGAAGTATTTGACAAAACGTCTGAAATCGAAAATGCCCGATCATTTATGGGAATACACCCATGATAATTAAATTTACAGTATTAATAAGTTTGCTTCCATGTTTTTAGCGCGATTAGAAAACTTTCTCTAAAGTAAAGGCCTCCCCGAAAGAATATTAAGCTTCGTCAAGCTTTAGAGATTAATCAGACCCTGAATGTGTAACTCCAGTACGACGTTAAACCCATTCATTCTTCTCAACATTTAAAAAAGTGGGATTTTCAACTTTACCATAGCATTTATAAGATTATAGTGAAAAATAGAATAAATACAACAGATAAATAAAAAATAAAAATTCATAGAAACACATAGAATAGCAAGTAAATTGGTTTCACTAGCGGCAAGTTAAAAATTCATATTCTTTTACAAAAAAAAAAAAAAAAAAAAGGAAGCATTGGGAAGAAAAGTTAACTTACAACTTACGAAAATTCTTGAAGGGTGAAATCGGAAAATTTTCTGATTACTGCTTTCATCCGTTTTTTATTGACTACCTGCACGGTACGGCAGGGGTAGTTAATAAAATTCAGTACATCAAACCATACGTCTGTGAAATAACAATGTAGGTCCCTAAATTAGACCTGTCATATTCAAGCTTACTTTATAGATCATATAATAAATGGTGTCTGAGCCTCTCTTTTGTTAAAAGAACAGAAAAGTTAAAGAAAAGCAGAAATATGATTACACTGTGATTGCACTGCGATAAACGTACATTGCATAATGGACAATATCACGAAACCACCAGAGCGTAAAATTCTTTTTTAGATAAACGATAAAACATCCTTAAAATGTTTAGTTTTTCCATTAACAAATAAATAAATAAATACAGATATAGAATATGACATTCAAGGGACCATTTACTGACTCACAACTAACAAGTCTTATAAAGAAATAATATATATATATATATATATATGTGTGTGTGTGTGTGTGTGTCTAGAAAACCGTGTTTTTCTAAAATATCGAAATATTATGGAGGATTTTGTCAGGCATAACAAGCGTAACCAGTGATCAAAGATCAGTCATCCACTCATATATATGTATATAAATGACTAAGAGATATCCTTTGCCTCTGTCTGTCTGTGTGTTGACAGACCGAGTATTCCTCTAAAGTTTCCTTCTCTTTCTTCTTCTCTTTCTTCTTCTTTCTTTTTCTTCTTCCGTCTTCTTTCTTCTTTTCTCTTTCTCTTTCTTCTTCTTTTTCTTCTTTCCTCTTCCTTCTTCTTTTCTTCTTTTTCTTCTCTTCTTCTTCTTTTTCTTCTTTCTCTAAAGCTTCCTTCTCTTCTTCCTTCTTTCTTCTTCTTCTCTCCTCTAAAGCTTCCTCTATTGCTGGAAGAAGTGTAGCTTCTAACAATGGTTTCGTTAACAAACTTTGATCTATTGGCACGCGAACAGTATTAGGCCGAGTTTTGTACATTTCGAGTTTGATTTTGAAATTTTTCCCAGATTCAGAATTCAGTTCGTTCCCGAGCCGGAGCTTTTCTAGAGTTAAATAAATAGATAAAAAGAAAATATGTGTGTCAAATGATTATCAAATACTCTTAAATGAACATAAAGTAATTTTTATTTCCTTTATTTTGCATAAATATAAAGAATGCTATGATATTTTGATGTAATCTTTGGTGATTTTACGTTTTTTTTTTTTTTTTAAATTTGGATTTTTAATTTGAAAAATATACTTACTCACAACTCCTTTTAAAATTATTATTACTATTACTATTATTATTATTTTAGCATATGGTTGTTTACATTCTTGGAAATTAAGAAATTTTTACTTTTTAGAATTAAAATTCCTTAATTAGAAGTTATTTTACATTTATCATGTAAAGACTTCCTCAGTCTATATATGAATTCTGTAACATGGACCAGTTACAATTATATTTTGACAAAACGATACGATAGTGATGTAATTAATAAAATACGCGAGGATAAAAAATCTTATATTAAAAAACAAACATGAATTTTGTCGTACACTTTTGACATATATGTTAAACATTAACGTATTTAACATATTAATTATGGGAGTAAAGGGTTGAAAGTTGTACCATTCGGAAAGTATGGTTAACCAGATTTGCAGAATACAAAAATTATTTTCTTAAAATGTCAGGAAGGTAGTTTAACCAATTTTTCGCTGGCGTTTAACAGTTAACTAAAAAAGATATTTTATATTAAGTTTTGTTTTAAAGTAAGGAAAGGATAGATGTTATTTCATTACAAAAAAATTTTATCTGAAAAATGATTTTACATTTAAAAATAAATTTCAAACTTGAAGCACTAATCAATCCAACACTTTTGAAAATCTTCATATTTGAATAAGTTTACATAACTTGTAAAAAAAAAAAAAAAAAAAATGTTTCATAATAAAATAATTACTTTTGAATTCATCTGTAGTTTTTACAGTTTTATGCTCCCTCAAAGAAATTTCCGTAAACATTTATTTGTATTCATTCTACACTCTTATTCCACTGAAGTTGTACAGATACATCTCCCTGTATTTAGTAAGATAAGACTAATTTTAATAATTTTATTTTAAATTATTGTAATATATGATCAAAATAATGAGTATTACTGTTTGTATTTAGAAAAAAAATCATTATTTCTAGTTTTGGCGGTTAATGGGTTAAAATAATTTTATTTTTTATGCACTTTTTCTATTTATACACGTATTCTTTTATATTAAAAAAATCCTAAACAAGAAAGTTGTTAAATCTGGCAATTACTTAAAATTCAAATAATTCCATATGCACAATAATTTGTATAGATTTAACATTCTTAAACTTTCGACTACAGGTTTTTCATTCTAAGAGGCAACGGCCATTAGAGTGACAGAAATGATTGCGAGTGAATGAGTTTTACACTATTGAACATATACGCAAATTAAAAAAGGATTTGATTTACGAAAGTTCTATTTTTTTTTCTAATTCATTTATGATATAAATTTTTTTCTTTTTTTCTTTTTTTTTTTCTTTCTTTCTTTCTTTTTTTTTTTCTTTTTTTTTTTTTTTTTTTCCGATTTATGTCAGCTCTAATTTAAACACACATTTTTTAGCTAAAACCTAATGCATTTCAACTAACTGAAATCCACTACTTCTTTTTAAATAAGTGGATTTATTACTATATCTTCTGCATATATATGAAGAAGGTATAAGATTCGGAAAATTTTTAAATTTTTGGTTTTCGATGAATTTGCACGTTTTCAGATTTCTTGAACACGATTCGGCCATTTTTAGAAAAAGCAGCTTTTAAGAGTTATTGAAATTTTATTTTTCCGGCTGAGTGAAAATAATGCCTGGACCGGGACTCGAACCCCGGATCTTTACTTACAAGGTCAAGGCTCCACCAATTGAGCTATCCACGGAAAAATAAAATTTTAATAAATATGGTTTTCTTCCAGTCAGTTGATTGTGTGATTTTAATAAAATTTTTAAGAGTTAGGAAAGATTTTTGAACACTGTACCTCATGAACCAATGGACTTAATTTAACCGAACTTGACATTTGGTTGAACTGGTTTGAATTATCACTGATTAACTTTCGCACTATAACACCGAACAGGTGGCGCTGCCACGCTGTGATTTCCTCTCATTTCAGGGAAAGGTCAGCATCTAGAGTGTTCTAAACTTAGTATAAGGTATATATAAAATAAATTTATTCATTTCTTATATGATATATATATAATGAAAACTCTGCTGATTCAGTTTGCGTGCATACCAGGCCAATAGGTGGTGCTGTTAAGTTGTAATTTAATACCACTTTGGGGAAGACTATAAGCTTCTATAATGTATAAATGTACAAAACTTAGCGTGTGAGAGGAATCTTAGGTAAAATTATACTGATTCGCTTTGGATGCATATCAGACGACAGGTGGCGCTGTTATTGAGAAATATTTTTCGTTTTAAGGAAAGCTATATCTCAGCTTCTTTCCTATATAAATGTACCAAACTTGATGTGTGAGTACATATTATCAAAAATTATTTTTATTTTTTATATTTTATGTTGTTTCTCATTGCTATATCTCAGCATCTGCTGGTGAAAATTGCACCGAATTTTATGGGAAAATATATTGATTAAATTTTTGTTCATGTTAATCGATAGGTGGTGCTGTCATATAAAATGATATAGAAGAAAGTATTGGATTCGTGAATATTTTTGACTTCCGGTTTTCGATGAATTTACATGTTTTGAGATGTCCTAAACATGATTCGCTCATTTTTTAGAAAATGACTATTTATCTCTGTATGTATGATGTGTTAGGGAAATATTGTAGTATCTCATTAACCAATGGACGGAATTTAAGTGCGGTTGATAATTGGTCAGACCTTGATTTAAATTGGTGCTGATTAGCTGTTGGAATATATCACCCAATAGGTGGTACTGTAATGTTGATTCACTCCATTTAAGTCAAGTCTATACTGAACTTCTGCATTACTACATAAACACACTTGGCCATAACGTACTTACTTGGCTATATAAACGCACCAAACATGATGTATGATATAAAAAATATGTAAAATTATGTTGTTTTAATTTAGGTGCATATAGGCCGACAAGTGGGGGTGCTGCGTTGCAATTTAATTCTGTTTACGAGAAGGCAATTACATTGCTTTGCAAAAAAATGGTCGAGTTTCGACCACTAGGTGATACTAGTATTTATAAATAGACAATATTTAAGAATGCGAACTCAGCTCAATGATCTAATAAGAAATAAGAACAAAAAATCATGCGGTACGCATTCATTATTAACACTTTCCAAACGTACGTAATTTGTTGTATCGTATACCTTTTAATGTTCTTTTCCTACGTAACCATAGAGCCGACGTAGTTCTGAAAGATAGACTAATTGAATTATTAAACATTGTTAGAAAGTGTTAAAAATGATTAACACAAAAGAAAACATAGATTTATATTATAATTGCAGCCCATAATGTTTCTGAATATTTTAGTGTACCCGGTAAATCTGAAAGTTCACAAAATCATATTCTATACAAAATATTATTTTAGCAAATTAACAATAAATGTCAATTTCTTTATGATTTTTACAATAAAAAGTTCTTTAAATGCAATTTGTAAGAATGTCTGTCTCAAAATGCAGTGCATTGGCATTTTTTTGGGTGTCCCTGTACACAAACCAGTTTCACAGGACCTATTAATGCCATTAAAGTAGGGAGTATTCCACAGTGAATTTGATTAACATATATAATTTTGTAAAAATTCTGAAAATATTTACGGTCACTGGGGGCGAGCAGACGGAGAGACAGACAGATGGACAGTTGGACAGATAAATACACAAAATGAAATCATATTCGCACTTAAAAAATGTTACAAAGTATTAAATCGCTTAATAGAAACGAAAATGCAATTTCAGCAAATTTTCAATAAAAGCCTTCAAATTTAACTGAATACTTTTGTGTGGCCCTGTAAATCTAATACTAATCATGCTACAATCTGCAGAAAGCATTCTTTTGAGCTTATGAATAACATATTTCAATTTTATTAAAATTTGTTTAAAGTAAAGTTATTAAAATTTGGTTTATAGAAATACCTCTCATAAAACGCAATACTTTAGAATACTTTCGGGTGTCCCTGTACACAAACTAGTGCTGGTATTTACTCCATTTTACATAAGAAACATCCAATAGTGAACTTGAATTACATATTTCAATTTCATTAAGGATTGTGTACAGTAAAGGTATTAAAATATGGTTTATGGATATACCTCCCGCAGAACATAATGCTTTGGAATACTTTCGGGTGTCCTGTGCACAAACCAGTAGTGTTATTTACTCCATTTTCTATAGCAAACATTCAATAATAAACTTGAATATCATATACCAGTTTCAAGAAATTACATTACTATTTACGGGAGTTACAGCGCGGATAGACAGACAAACCAATGTCATTAACACTTTTCAACCTTGTTGGAAAGTGATTATAACATATTTCAATTTTATTAAGATTTGTTTAAAGTAGAATTATTAAAATTTGGTCTATAGAAATATACTCCTGCTCAAAAGTTTAGAAAGATTTGCAAAAGATCAGTTTTTTTTTCAATTTAAAAACTTACCTCACGATGAAATATTTTCAAATATTGGGTATTTAAAAAACTGGGTCTTACCTCATGTTATTCAGTGAAGACTGGTTTAAGACAACATTTAGGGGGCCAGTAACTAACTGAGCAAAATCAATAATGTTTGTGGTCAGCCTGTATCGTTAAGTGAACAAAATGAATTGTAACTTTAGGATATGTTAATACAGATCCAGTTTAATCTGTAGATGAATTTCTGTGACGATATCACATTAAATAATAGAGATATAAGCATTTATTTTAAAACTCAAAAAAAAAAAAAAAAACAGCATGTTTTTTATTTATAATATACAGAGTTTTTACATATAAGTTGAAAAAACACTTTTAAAACAATATACTGCAATCGGAATAAAAATAACTCAAATATCTAATAAAATATGAACATTTTTATGAAAAACGTTTTCACTACGCATGTGCGAAAGATTAAAATAATGTATCGCATAGGTTCAAAGCTAGATATATTAGGCAACTTTTTTCAAAAATGCATTTGAACAGAGAAAAAATGAAGCAAATTATCCGAAAAAGAGCGAGCTAGATTTTAGAAATTTTCCAAGAGTTGAAATTTCTTAAGGGGTTTATCACATGCCGCGTAATCAATTTAAAGATCCAATTATTTTAAACATTCAGCAAAAGTTCTTGTGAAGAAACCCCTTATCACCTCATAAATCTTAGTAAACAAACAAAAATATGTTAGAGTTAGAAGCTTATAAGGGGTTTTTCACAAAAAAGCACATTTGGAGCGTGGTTAAAATAATGGGATCTTCAAATTAGTTGCGCAGCATGTAAAAAACCCCTTAACCCTTTAACGTTCACTACTTAATTTATTTTAAAAATTACTAAACTAATTTTAAAAATGGCTTTTAGACACATAGCTGATCATAAATATTTAAAAAATAAAAAAATAGCATTCTTCCTTTTCGAGAAATTTTCAGTTTGAAACATCTGTAAGTAAACCTTATTAAATTCAAATAATATTTAATTTAATAAAAAATTACTTTATAAGTAAACATTATCGACAACAAAAACTCGTAAAAGTTGCATAGATCCCAACATTTCAATTTATTCCGGAGTATTTTAACCCTTTGCGGCGCAAAGTAATTGGGATCATTTAAATTACACTGCCACCGGAATTTACGAACATAATTAAAATATAAGAAATTTTAAATTTTCACGTTAAAAAAAGGGCCTTTTCTGCTATGTTATAAATGGAAATTCTTGCTAAAAAATTTCCCGGATGAGTTTTTGCACTTTAAAATTAGGTGTTCCATCAGCGGGAACACTGCGACTGAAAGGGTTAAGAAATTTAATCCTCTTGAAAATATCAAAAATCTTGCAAGTTCTTTTTCGAATAATTTGCTTAATTTTTACTCTATTCAAATGCACTTTTGATAAAAGTTTCCCAACATATCTAGCTTTCAACCTATGCAATAAAAATTATTTTTATCTTTCGCACATGCTCAGTGAAAACGTTTTTCATAAAAAATTCTTATATTTCATGAGATATTTAAGATATTTGTATTCCGATTGGGGGCTGTCCATAAATGATGTCACGCTTTTTTTCAGAATTTTGGACACCCTCCCCCCCCCTTTGTCACAAAGTGTCACGTTTCAATAACCCCCCCCCCCTCCCCTTGTCACATGTCACGGAACATGACATACATCAATAATTACTTTAAGTTCAGAAACAAAATATTAGACTAGAGATCATATTTCAAATTTTATTTTTAAATGTTGACTATGGATCTTAATGACATCTGTAAATATAACCATAATAATGATACGTGTAGTTATTTTGTATGAACTAAAAGAAAGGTTTACAAAAATAAATCCAAATTAATATAGAACAGTTGTAAAGTATTCATAGAAAACAGCAATTGAAAACAGTAGTATTTTGGAGAACTGAATAAAATTTAATATACAGTCGTACCTCCATTTAACAAAGTCGCCAATAATAGTAGATAATTTTAAAATAACTTCAAAATTTCATCTGCTGAATATAAATGTTTGTATTTTAACTGAAATATGTGATGTCACACTTTTTGTTACCCCCCTCCCCTCCATTGTCACAAACTGTCACAATTTCACAACCCCCCTCCCCCCCCCCCCTCCAAGCGTGACATCATTTATGGACGGCCCCTTGCAGTATATTGTTTTAAAAGTGTTTTTCTAACTAATCTGAAAATAGGAATAATTTTTGTTGAAAAATCTGTAAATTATAAATAAAAAACATGTTGATTATTTTTTGAAGTTTTTAAATAAATGTTTATATCTCCGTTTAAAATAAAGGTTTATATCTGTTTAATATGCTATCGTCACACAAATTCATCCACAAATTGAACTGGGTCTGTATTAACATATCCTAAAGATACAGTTCATTTCGTTCACTTAACGATACAGAGTGATCACAAACATTATTGATTTTGCTCAGTTTGTTACCGGCCTTCTAATTGTTGTCTTCAACCAATCTTCACAGAAAAACATGAGGAAGACCCAGTTCTTTAAACACCCAATGTTTCAAAATATTTCATCGAGAGATAAGTTTCAAAATTTAAAAAAACTGATCGTTTCGAAATCTTGCTAAACTTTTGAGCAGGAGTATACATCTCATAGAACAAATGCTTTGGAATACTTTCGGATGTTCCTATACACAAACAAGTAGAGATATTTACTCCATATTTTAGCAAACATTCGATAGTGAACTTGAATAACATATTTCAATTTCAACCAGGAATAAACTACTACGTCAGAAACGCCAAAGAAAAATTATTGAGGTGCATACAGCTGTTTCGGTAGCCTAAAGCGTACCGTCATCAGTGCAAAAAGAATTCAGAATCTGGAGAAGTGCTCATATAAATAGGAGAGGGACCGGATTTAGTTCAACCAATAGGATTACGGAAGAGGTGGGGAGTGTGGCCAATAGGAATTAAGGAATGTGTAGCTGTGTAAACTGTAGAAAAATTAAGGAAATGTGGACTGAATGTAAAATTTCCAACAATCAGACAAATAGGGAACAGCGAAATCACAATTTACAAGGTTTTTAAAATTTTTATAAATATGAAAAGCTTCAAAGAAATCGAGTTCATGAATGGATTTAGGTCTGCAAATTATTTTAGCTGAATTAAATTTGAAATTATGATTTTCCTCCCAGCAATGTTTAGAAATAGCCGATTTATTGGTTTCTTGTTTGCGGACGTAATTCATATGTTCTTTTAGACGAAATTTAAGACTGCGTTTAGTTTGGCCAATATATGATAAACCACACTGACAGGAAATACTATAAATGCCCCAAGAATTATGCATATCAATAGGATCTTTTAACTGAGAAAAGGTGAGTTTATTGGAAGGCGAAAATATTATTTTAAAATCATATTGTTTGAGAATTTTAGCTATGGTTTGACTGGTTTTAGAAAAATAGGGTAAAACAATACTGATATTAGATGTGACTGATTTAAGAATTCAGAATCTGGAGAAGTGCTCATATAAATAGGAGAGGGACCGGATTTAGTTCAACCAATAGGATTACGGAAGAGGTGGGGAGTGTGGCCAATAGGAATTAAGGAATGTGTAGCTGTGTAAACTGTAGAAAAATTAAGGAAATGTGGACTGAATGTAAAATTTCCAACAATCAGACAAATAGGGAACAGCGAAATCACAATTTACAAGGTTTTTAAAATTTTTATAAATATGAAAAGCTTCAAAGAAATCGAGTTCATGAATGGATTTAGGTCTGCAAATTATTTTAGCTGAATTAAATTTGAAATTATGATTTTCCTCCCAGCAATGTTTAGAAATAGCCGATTTATTGGTTTCTTGTTTGCGGACGTAATTCATATGTTCTTTTAGACGAAATTTAAGACTGCGTTTAGTTTGGCCAATATATGATAAACCACACTGACAGGAAATACTATAAATGCCCCAAGAATTATGCATATCAATAGGATCTTTTAACTGAGAAAAGGTGAGTTTATTGGAAGGCGAAAATATTATTTTAAAATCATATTGTTTGAGAATTTTAGCTATGGTTTGACTGGTTTTAGAAAAATAGGGTAAAACAATACTGATATTAGATGTGACTGAAATCAGTCACATCTAATATCAGTATTGTTTTACCCTATTTTTCTAAAACCAGTCAAACCATAGCTAAAATTCTCAAACAATATGATTTTAAAATAATATTTTCGCCTTCCAATAAACTCACCTTTTCTCAGTTAAAAGATCCTATTGATATGCATAATTCTTGGGGCATTTATAGTATTTCCTGTCAGTGTGGTTTATCATATATTGGCCAAACTAAACGCAGTCTTAAATTTCGTCTAAAAGAACATATGAATTACGTCCGCAAACAAGAAACCAATAAATCGGCTATTTCTAAACATTGCTGGGAGGAAAATCATAATTTCAAATTTAATTCAGCTAAAATAATTTGCAGACCTAAATCCATTCATGAACTCGATTTCTTTGAAGCTTTTCATATTTATAAAAATTTTAAAAACCTTGTAAATTGTGATTTCGCTGTTCCCTATTTGTCTGATTGTTGGAAATTTTACATTCAGTCCACATTTCCTTAATTTTTCTACAGTTTACACAGCTACACATTCCTTAATTCCTATTGGCCACACTCCCCACCTCTTCCGTAATCCTATTGGTTGAACTAAATCCGGTCCCTCTCCTATTTATATGAGCACTTCTCCAGATTCTGAATTCTTTTTGCACTGATGACGGTACGCTTTAGGCTACCGAAACAGCTGTATGCACCTCAATAATTTTTCTTTGGCGTTTCTGACGTAGTAGTTTATTCCTGGTTTAATATTCCAACGCCAAGTCTCCTGCTATTATATTTCAATTTCATTGAAATTTGTGTATAAAATAAAGGAATTAAAATATTGTTCACAAAAATACCTCTCATAGAACTCAATGCTTTGGAACAGTTTTGGGTGTCCCTGTACGCAATCCAGTAGAGATATTCACTTCATTTTCAATATGGAACATCCGACAGTGAACTTAAATATTATGTATCAGTTTCAAGAAATTCCATGAGCATTTGCGGAAGTTAGAGGGAGGATAGACATACATCCAGACAGGCAAAACGAAGTCATTAACATTTTTCAACCTTAATAAAAAGTGCTAAAAAGATTTAGAAAGCGATAAAAATGATTAATATAAACGAAAATTCAATTCCAGAAAATTTCCAAAAATTACCATTAATGTAACTGAATACTTTTGTGTGGCCCTGTAAATCTAATGCAAATCATACCGTATTCTGTAGAAAGCATTCGTTTATGCACATGAATAATATATTTTAATTTTATCAACATTTGTTTAGAGTAAAGTTCTTCAAATTTGGTTTATAGAAATATCTCTCATAGAATGCAACGCCTAGGAATAATTTCGGGTGTCCTTGTATACAAACCATTGATGGTATTTAATCCATTTTCAATGGGGAACATCTGATAGTACACTTGAATAATATATTTCAATTTCGTTATGATTTGTGTAAAGTAACGGTATAAAAATATGGTGTATAGAAGTACCTCTCATAGCACACAATGCTTTGGAAAAATTTCGAGTGCCCCCATACACAAACCAGTAAAGGTGTTCACTCCGTTTTCAATGGGGAACATCCGATAGTGAACTTGAGTAACATATATCAGTTTCATGAAATTCCATGAATATTTACGGGAGTTAGAGTGCGGACAGACAGACAGACAGACAAACCGAAGTCATTAACACTTTGCAACCTTGTTGGAAAGTGTTGAAAATAACAACCTCTTTTTGATATGATTATTTTATGGAAAAATATATTTTTAAAAGAGCTGCATTTTCAGAATCTTTGAAAGCGTCATTTTAAACCTAGAAATACTTTAAAGATATATACAGAATATGAATTATTATCACAAACTGACTGAAAATCACAATCATAAAAAGTATAATCAAAATAGGAAATATTTTCTTTGTCAAATAAAAATTTTGCCAAAATAAATAAATAAAACGTCTTCGCCAGCATGGTGACAAAAATGTAAAAGTCGTCCTGGGGCTCTATACTAAATCTGCACTGCATGCAGAAGTATGAAAACTAGGTCGTCAACCATGAATTTTGTTTTTGAAACCTTTGCACAGTATTAATTTGATTCTAATAATAATTTGGCTTCTGGTACACTAAATTTTTTCAATTAAATGGTAAAATTGGCATGATATTGATGAGTTTCAAATTTTAAAGGTGAATAAAAAATGAAAGAAAGTGCGAAATTTTCGCACAGGTGTGCTAGTATTAAATAATATTATTACAAACAAAGAAAAAAAACTTTGATAACATGGCCAAAGCTTATAGAAATAAACTTTAATAATGAATATTCGATATTATAATAAATGATAATAGTATAATAAACAGATAAGTGGATTTTAAAAAGTGAACTTTATAAAGTTACCCCACCCCTGTTCACACATCACATAAAAATAAATAAATCTAGAATAGCATTTTGGTTTTATTAAATAATACATGATTATCGCACTCTGTAGGATATAAACAAGTCAAACAATACATTTGTACACGTAAAGAATATTATTTACTGGGCGCCACTAAAGTCAGTTCTCACCCCTTTTAACTGCTGAACAGCTGCAGCTATGTTCATAAAAGCGATGCCTAGATTAGAATGAATCCTATAGACTGATTTTTAAATCAATCCAAAACCTGAAACGAGCCTGACAAAAAAATTTCCATCGACCCAAAAACTGATCGGAACATGCAATAGAGAATTTTGACAACCCGAATCCGACTGTTTTTTAACTGAATCCGACCGGAAACTCAAAAACTAAATTATTAAAATTAATAATTCCTCTAAAACTTTTTAATGTTACAAAATAAAGTAAATTATTCTTGTCACGTAGTTGGGTAATCATTTTAAAAAGAATTAAAAATGTAATTGCTAATACACTAACTTTAAAATTAAAAAATCTAAAATAGGAATTAATAGTAATTCTTAACCACTTGTGTGTGTTGTGTTCTTCTAGTGAATAAAAATGAGCTTCAAGTTTAGTGCTTGTAGTTTACTGTTTAATGATTATATTCTTTAAGAAAACTGCAATGACTCTACTAGACCTTCGGAACATTCAGGGTTATAAAAAATTATACTTTTAAAAAATTAAAGAACACGCTTTTATAGAAATTTGAACTAAAAAGCACAAAATATCTATCTTAGCATTAAAATGCAGGGTAAGAGAAAATCGTGTGAGTGACACACCATAATATTTAAATACACTTAAATGTTTAATTAAATAATTTAGAATTAAACAAAAACCATTTTTAAAAAATCTCCTCTGACTGGGCTCGAACGTTAAACCTTTAGGTTCGTAGCCCGGAGCTTTACCTCACAGCCACAGCGTTCACGTTGGGAAAGTCCTTTTTTACAATATAGATTTTTTGTTTGCTCCCAGAGCGGTTACAAACATACATAGAGGTGAAGCTAATAAAAGCGTGTTAAAAACATTTTACATATATGGACGAAACTTCTGGTAGGTGCCGTTTACCATCCTCATGCTGTACTAAATAAAGTAAAATAAATACAGTGCCGAAAAAAAAAAAAAAAAAAAAAAAAAAAAAAAAATCAGTTGTGCGGCAAAAAGAGATACATATGAGATACAAAATCTATTTCATAAATGGGGATTACGATACTTCCTTAAACTTAAAATGGAAGAGAAATCCCTTGCCTTGACTCTGCTAGAGAAGCGGGGGGGGGGGGGGGGGCTCTAATGTAGTCAGAGATCCATGCTTAAATAGCTGCAGCTGGTAATAAAATTCATCAAAGGTGAAATGACAAAATACTGATTGCAATGTAATATTTACAATAAACCACTTCAGTGTCAAATTTTTGACTTAAATTTTTACATTTTATTGATCTTGTAAAGATTTTTTTTTTTTTTTTTTTTTAAATCAACACTGTATGTATTTTTACTTTCCGAACACTATAGTGAGGAAAGTATTGTAATCATGTCAAAAATCCGAATTCGAGATTTTGATGTTTCTATACGTTTTGAGGTCTCCTGAGTCCGTTTTCACTATTTTTACGATGATGTATGTATGTGTGTGTGTATGTATGTATGTGTGTGTATGTGTGTGTATTTGTGTATGTATGTGTGTGTGTGTGTGTGTATGTCTGTGAGTAAACACGCCAGCGTCTAAACGCTTTGTTCGAATAAGCTGAAAGTTGGTGCGTATATTGTAAGTCACCATAGTACGAACCCTATAGATTTTGGTGAATCTAGCACTTATAGTTTTTTTTACAGGGACACAAAGAAAAATTCTTTATCATTATGGTCTATGGGACCAAAAGTGTGATGGCATCTAAACGCCTTATTCAATTGAGCAAAAAATTTATACACATATTATAGGTCACAGTTAATCAATCTGTATAGAGTTTGGAGAATCTGGCACTTACCGTTTTTTTTACAGGGGCACAATGAAAAATTCTTTACCATTATGGCCTATGGGGCTAAATTTTTAAAAGTGCGATAGAGTCTAAATGCTTATTTAATCTGAACAAAAAATTTGTACACATGTTATAGGTCACAGTTGCACGAACTGTATAGATTTTGGTGAATTTAGCACTTACAGTTTTTTTGCAGGGACACAAAGAAACATTCTTTATCATTATGGCCTGTGGGAAAAAAATAAAAATAAAAATAGAGTTAGATCGTTTAAAATTGGTATACAGAGGTTTTCGATACCTACAAATCGATTGCGGATATTTTCGAAGTTGTAAAATTATTAGGAGGGGCGGGAAGGGGGGCTATGGGGCAAAAACAAATAGAAATGCAGTTAGGCCGTTCAAAATTTTTACAGATAGGTTTTCGAGGCCTGCAAGTCGAATGGGGATATTTTCGAAAGTGTAAAGTTATTAGGAGGGCCGGGAAGGTGGGGGGGGAGAGGGGGGGGGGAATAAAAATAGAGTTAGATCGTTCAAAATTGGTATATAGAGGTTTTCGATACTTACAAATCGATTGCGGATATTTTCGAAGTTGTAAAATTATTAGGTGGGGCGGTAAGGGGGGTGGAG
Organism: Salticus scenicus; assembly: GCA_963930645.1. Taxonomy (NCBI): domain Eukaryota; kingdom Metazoa; phylum Arthropoda; class Arachnida; order Araneae; family Salticidae; genus Salticus; species Salticus scenicus. The sequence continues at coordinate 266,074,866 of OZ005656.1, read as the reverse complement.
TGGTAAAGGGGGGCTATGAGCAAAAACAAATAGAAATACAGTTAGGCCGTTCAAAATTGGTACAGATAGGTTTTAGAGGCCTGCAAGTCGAATGGGGATATTTTCGAAAGTGTAAAGTTATTATGAAATCCGGGAAGGTGAGGGGGGGGGGCGGAGGGGCAAAAAAAGTAAAATAGAATTAGATTATTCAAAATTGGTACATAGATGTTTTCGATAATTACAAATCGATTGCGGATATTTTCGAATTTTTTAAATTATTGGGAGGGGCGGGAAGGGGGGGAACGGAGGGGCCAAAAAATAAAAATAGAGATAGACAGTTCAAAACTGGTGCATAGTGGTTTTCGATACCTACAAATCGATTGCGGATATTTTCGAATTTGTAAAATTATTAGGATAGACGAGAGGGGGGGGCGAAGGGGGAAAATAATAGAAATAAGTGTTAGAGCATTTTGGGAATTTTTTCCGAAGGCAGTGAGAACCCGGTACGACATTTTTCCTAATCAGATTTTGTTTCTCTTTTCTTTTCACGTGATAAAAATGAATGCAATTTTGAGAATTCAGTAATTAGAGTGATTCATTTAAAAATAGGGACCAGCGAAGCGGGCGTTGCCTGCTAGTATATATATATATATAATTTCACGATTACTTGTTTAAAATAATTCTCATTTTTTATATTCATACAAAATTTTGTGCTATTCTGCCACATTAAAAACTATGATAAAACAGTACGACTGCGCTGCCTGTTGATGGACGGACATGCACGAAAAGATGATAAGCACCAGTTTATTGTTAAGGTGCAACTACATATAAATTTATATGAAATTCTGTACATTTACTTTTGAATTAGAGTTACCAGAAAAAATTTGCCTCACACATAAACAGATAAACATTTAAAATGCTCAAGTCATGTTCGCACATCTCAAAGGGTTATAAATCTATCGAAAACTGAAAGTCGAAAATTTTTACAAATCCAAAATTTTCTTCTATTATGTAAATATAGAAAAAAAATAATAATAAAAAGAATAAAAACCATAGAGTTTTGAAGAATGAATACCTTATCAAACGACCATTGTTAGGGTCATTTCCTAAAAACACTCTATTAAGCAACAATTGTAAAGGTGAACGACTATTAATATATTCACTGTACAGAAAGACACTCAGAATTGTTTGGAACGAAAACATCACCTAAAGAGACAAAAATAAAGATTAACCTGAGACTAAAAAGCGGTCAACCTGTTGTTCTTCCTACTACATAAAAATTTTCTGCGGGGGTGTCCAGTGAGGTGTACGAATGCGTTTTCTTTCATTTCAGCCGGATGCAAAGCTGGACAAGACTGAGATGTAAGCGATAAACCTTAAAACGATTCAGATTTCCCGTTCAACAAAGATGCTGCAAAAGGGTAGCTATTTATTGGTTTTATCGCATCAGAGCGGAACAATATTTTCTTGAGTCAGTTAAAGATTTTCGTTTGCGGTATATTTATCAGACTAACAGGGTAGAAACGGGCAGAGTAGGCGGATGGTACAAGACCTTCGTCCAGGCCGGAAACGAAGTAAAAAGCATCAATAAAGTGCTTCCTTTACTAGAATGTATAATTCCACCTCCACCTTTCCGATGACCCTTGCACAGGAAAAACATCTCTGTTGGGGGGTTTTAGAGTAGCTGCACGATACATATTTTGCACGCAATGGTGCTAAAGAATAAGTAATAAATGATGCGCAAATGGGCTCGATCATTAAAACTGATGGAAACAGTGGGGTTGATGATGGTGAATAAAAGAAAAAAAAAAAAAAATTGATAAATGTGCGAGGATTATCTTTTTCTTATAAAAACGACAGATCTGTTGCACTTATAATAATAATAATAATAATAATAATAATAATAATAATAAAAGCCTATAAAATACAAGGATTTTCTTTATGCGGGGATATGAAACTTAAAAGGTTTAAGTAAAAGGGATTTATTACCATGTTTTTATTAGATCGCTTTCTTGTTTGTTTGTCTAGTACAAATCTTGCAATCAATTTTTAACTAACTTCCCGACTATCTAGACATTTGAAATTTTTAGACTAGCTCAGAACACGATGTGACCCCACCTCTATTACCTCTGTGACCACACTTTAAATATATGTACGACAGGATGTCCCAAAAAGATTGAAACGCGGTTTAATTCTTTATCCGTTAAAAATAAGTTGACAGTGTATATTGAAAGAATGCTCAGATTAAAGTAGGAAGAAAAACTATGTTAAAAAAAAAAAAAAAAAAAAAAAAAAAAAACTCTTGTTAGCTAAAAAGAAATTACATATTTTGACATTAAAAGTGCGATAACATGTGTCAAAAAATCCTAAATGCTCTTAAATAAAGCCTAGATAAATTATATATATACATTAATGGTGTTCAAATACAAATATAAGTAGTCCTGTCGTACTAAAGTAAATTCTGTCATAGACAGAATTTCATCCATAGTTTTAATGCTCAACGAAGCGAGCATACATCGAGATACTCACCACTGTAGTACAGATTTTATTTATTTTTGGATAGAAAACAGTCTCACTTATTAGCCGTCGCTGATCTTTTCTTGGAACAATACATATAGCGGAAATCTGGTCTTCTAGAAAACTGTTTGAACGATTTCGATAAGAAATTATAGTTAAGGATTTGATATGATAATTGTATTTAAATTTTCCAAATCGCCAGGGAAATTAGCTGTCGTAGCAACCCGATCTTTTCCCTGGGCACACAAATAAGAAGTATAATTATCTGGAAACAAATCACTGTGTCTGCACCACATACGAATGATTTCTACAATGAGACCGAGTGAACTGGATCATCTAGGTGCTATATGTTAAAAGTACAAATTGAAAATTAATTTAATAAAAGTATCCAATTCGGAATGATTTTAATCTTTCTCCTTATAACGAGTTAAAAAAAAAAAATAGATATTTATGGTACTATTAGTCAACCAAGGAAAAAATTTATAAATGTAGGGCATCATTCTTCCCTTGGGAAAAGAGAAATATCATTTCAGGGGAGAGCGAGGTAAAATTTAAATATAGGTATCTTTCAAAGGGACTCGTCAACAACTTTAAAATGAATGGTTGGACATTTTTCTGTGATAATTTTTAAAAATGTTATCGATTTTTTTCATTAAAAAAATAGGCTTCATTTTGTACAAGATGAAAATCGTCTGCATTCATCAGGGACAATGATTTTTAATAAATAGCAAACTACTGCTGAATTTCTACAGTAAAATACTGAAAAAGATTTCATATTCGCCGTAACATGCTAGATTTTTTTTTTTTTTATCCATTCAGTTATATATATATATATATATATATATATATATATTAGGGGTGGGAATCGATTAATAGTTTTAACTGGGTTAATCGAAGTTCATTAATCGATTAATCGGTCGATTAATCGGATTTTTAATCGGTTTTCATTTTTCTTTATATAATTTTATTTCAATGATGAATAAAACTCTCATATTGTGTGTATATATATATATATATATATATATATATATATATATATTCATAAGTTTGACTGAAAAAAAAATTTTTTTTTTCGAAAATTTTTGTCTAATCAATTGTATCTTTCATAACTGAAATTTAAATCAATTTTTAAGAGTAATAATTGGTGACTTTAAGTGTTAATTTTATATAAATATTTTCACTTATTCAATTTTATTTATTTACTAGCTGACCCATCCGGCTTCGCACTGATGAACAAATTTTAGTTAAAGATGGATTGATATGTAAAAAATCAAGAAATATATCAGTTTATATGTTATAGTCAGCAATATTATTAACTGGAAAATCAAAATATAATTTTACAATTATTTTTTTTAATTAGTTGTTAAATGTTGGCAATTTTTACTTAATGCTATTTATTTATTTATTTATTTATTTCATAAAAAGAAACATTTCTTTACTCTTGAATAAAAAATATTGAAAAATAAACCTATGACATGAAAATGTTTTTGATAAAATTGACGTCATAATAGCTTTAATTATTATTTATTTGTTCATTTCGCAAATATATTTAATTTTTTCCATAATTGATTATTATTTTAATAATGTATATTAAAGGAGAAATCAATAATATGAAACAATATTCGTACAATATATACTATTACAGAATCTGGTGTGAAACAACCACACGACTTCCATAATATATACAATTTTTTGGAGATATTACTTGCATTTTTTGAGATTTTCGAGTAAGAGAAACTTGATACACGTATAAAGACACATACAACAGAGTTTGCATAGCGAGTTAAAAAAATAAGGGGGAAAAAAATAGATAGTTATTTTTTTAAACACGAATTTCCGAGATCTAAAACTGAACTATCTAATCAGGATGACCGTTAATATTCCTGTAATAAGCACGTAATACTTGAGAAAGGTTATCTAAATTGGATTAAAGAAAAAAATTTCAAGAATACGTTAGAGCCGTTTTTGAGATACCAACTTTTACCAAAACTTAGCATACTCAATTATTGACCTAAAAACAATAATTACATACAAAAGGATATTTAATAGGAAGTTAACATGGCGAGTTTGAAAAAAATCCGTACAGGCGTTTTTAAAGGAACGCACTTGCGAAGTCTGAAATTGAGCTGTTTATAGAGGACGCCTATCAAGTTTCCTGAACTAAGCAACTTTTCAATCGAAAGGGCATCTAATATATTATTTATATAGCAACTTTGAAGAAAATCATTAGAGGTGTTTTTGAATATGGGCTTACGGTCCCATTTCTGTTTTTCGATGACCCAATTCCGGTTTTTCAATTTTCACGAAAATTTGGAAAATTTATCTGTACACCAGACCTGAATCACTTGTGAAGTTTAGTAGTTCTATTTTTATTAGTTTTGGAGATACGACAGCCAGAAGATTACACACACACGTGCACATATACACACACACTGACCAATTGCCAAAACCTATACAATACTTCCACTAGGGTAATTGAATTAAACACATACATCTCGTATTTACTACGATAATATACAGATTTTCGTATTACGTTTTCGATCGCCAAATACAAAAATCGCCAATGACGATAGATATCAAATCTATGCTTTGTTTTCAATTAAAATATTGAAACTTTTAATTAAAAATTTATTTTACCAAAATTTATTATAGCTTCTAGCACTTAGAGAGAGACAGTGTAACTTTTGATTATTGAAAGAAAAAAAAAAAAAAGCAATCGGCTTTTTAGTTCTAGCGATCGTTCTCTACATATGCATATAAACCTTTCTTCTTTTTACATTAGTATAGCTAGGGTGCCTCGATAAGATAAGAGTGGCGACAGATCTGTGACAGATTCTCATTGGACAAGACTCACCGTCAGCCGCCCGGGGCAATTGTTGGATGATGCTCCGTAGGTTTTACATTGAGAGTTTCACATATGTCGAAAAAAGCATTTTTATCTCTTGATATTAAGTAAATTTGATTTTTTTTTCTTTCAGAAATACATTAAGAAAGATTATTTGTAAAATATCAAAACATATTTTACTGAATAATGTTAATTATTAATCTGTTTTATTAACTTAATTGATGGACGAGATAGGCAGATTCTTTTACTGGCCTGTTTCACAGCTTATAAATTAATATAAAAAGAAAAAATACTGTATGATTATTGTCATAACTGATCTGTAATCATCTTATTTATTAAATATGTTACTTTTGTCCTATTTTTGTGCTATTTTAAATAAAAAAAATAATGATTTCGTTGATAAAGCAAAGTAGAAACATTTGGCGATATTTAACATGGTACTGGCGAGAGATTCCCCGTCAGTGTTTTGACATCTTTCTCAGAGAAAGCTTTAAAAGCTTTATAAGTGTGTATCTCTGTGTGTATTATGGTAAGAGTATGTACTAAGGAATATATATGTAAATTGTTTCTTATTTATTACGTCTGACTAATTACGAATAATGTTTAATTTCTTCAATAAAATTGATAGTTATTTACTATTTTGAAAATAAAGATAAAAATAAAATAACTAAAAATAAATTCATTAGTTTCTTTTTTTCTTTTCTTTTTCTTTTCTTTTTTTTTTTTTTTTTTTTTTTTTTTTTTAAATAATGAGTTTTGAAAGCATTAAAATTTATAAATATATTTAAATATTTTACAAACGTTGTTTCTTTTTAATTGTTTGTTAAAACATTTATTTTGTGGGAGGCATAGTATTTCTTCCCTAGAAATGTTTACGTAGGGTGTGAATTAAATCTGGCGATACCTTTAATTAGAAAAAGAATGATGATACGATTTTAGATTAAATTATATGGTGTGTCACTCACACGACTTTCTCTTACACTGCATTTCAATGTTATAAAGACAGATCGCATATTAAGTTCAGTAAGGTAAAATAATATAGTTCAATGTACTTTAAAATTAATCTAAAAAAGGTGTAGGCCATTGTGTCATTTGGCATAAAATTCTATCTAACCCTCCCCACCCCGTTTAATTAAAGTGCTTACATTTTTTTAAAAAATAAAGTCTAATTTTAAAAACCTCTCTTTCTTTCTTTGTATGAGTGTATGTTACAAAAATTTTGTGGTAGCTCGAGATCAAGATCTAATGCACAATATTTTACGAAAGTTTTTATTTTGTCGCATTTTAGCATAAACTGGAGTCTTTCAATTTTTGGTGCATATTAGTTGACAAATGGTGCTACTATGCTGAAATTCCTGATTTTTTAGGAAAGCTAGATCTCAACTTCTGTAGTGTATAAACGTATCAAACATGATAGTTAAGATGGTTAGTATATAAAGTAGATGAATGATTGCTTAAATATATTTAAATATAAAAAAAAAAAAAAAAGACAAAAGAAAAGAAAGAAAGCAAAATAAAATGCTACCGTTTTAAACTTTACTGATAAATGTGCTTATCAATATCTCCTGGCCTTCCTCGCAGATCCATTAAGCACATTTATACAAAATATGCACATAAAAAAATTGACAGTTAGTATCAATTTAAATTATTTATTTTATACATTTAAAAATTCTTTTTTAGTACACTTGAACGTGGCCAAAACTTATTATTAGTTTATTAGATTTATTGGTATAGTTATTACTGTACTGATCCGCCAAAAGAAAAAAAAAAAAAAAATTATATCTGATTCCCTAAAACTAATTGCTAATTTTCTTATATACATCCCTTCTACCGTTCATTTACCTTTATTATTGTTGTAATCAAAATTTCAGTTTTCTTTTTTTGCTAAAAAATCACGGGCTGTTCTGCTTTTAACTGCTCAAACAGATTTGAGCAATGCTATAAGTTAAAAGTGTTTCCTAAAAATCCCGAAAGGAGGAAACTTTGGGCCTCCAAAGTTAAACGCCTTAATTGGGAACCAACTAACGCAAGCTATTTGTGTGAAGTAAGAATTTTTACATTTTTGATTGTTTATTTATTATTTTCTTTATGTACTTGAAAGTTCTTTCTGCGATTAATTTTCAATTACATTTAAGAGATTTTGTGACTTTCATAGTTAAATCGTCTAACAATTTACTATGCATTGTTCGCACCAATCTTGGTAATTTAATGGTCGGAAAGGATCACCTAGAATACTATTTAGTGGTTAAAATATAAAATAATAGTCAAAGTTTTAAGTGCACACATTTTACATATATTTACATATTGTTACTACATATGTCAATATTTTCACAGCGAAACTATACACATACTTTACTTTTAAAACATTCTAAATGCAAAAATGTATATATATTTATTTTTTAGTAACACTAATTCCCACAAATGTAAGAAAAAAAAAATAAATAAATAAAATAAAACATAATTAGTTAATTTAAAATTAATTTATTAATTTATTAATTAATTTAAACAAATAATACAAAACCATAAATTCTGAAAGCCTGCAATATTTTTTTCGGGTAGAAAAAATTAGAGCTCATATATTTATCAACAAGGCACAAGTGTTGTGTGAAAGCAACGATGCACTGTAGCTTCCTAAAAGTACCACTTTTTCAGAACCTTGAAGATAGGACAATATTTTCTCCCCCCCCCCCTCCCCACGTTAAATCTTGAACATAATATCAAAATGCAAAAAAAATCTGTAAAGAATTAGAAATGACCAATTTATTATTATATTCTTATTATTTCAGAAATTAAACTTATTAAGGAAAAAATATTACAGTTTATTTTTAAAAAAATTTGTGCTACAAAATGAAAAAATAATGAAATTAAATCGGGATGCATTATAAATTCTTAAATGAAAAATTTCCCTTAATTCACTAAAAACAAAAAAATTCTTTAGTTCAGTATAATGTTTTTGGTTTTTAAAAATCTAAGTTAAAAATAATGGTTTAATAATAATAACAATAAATTGAAAATAAACACATAGAAAAAATTAAATAATTATTAAATAAAATTGATAGAAGTCGTAAATTTGTGATTCTAAGAGCAATTCTTTTTTTTTTTTTTTTTCCCTTTTTATAAATTTGGCAATTTAAGTCTATCGATAACTTGTTATTTGACAAAACTAAAAATAATTTAGTGAAAAGAAAATGCTTAATTTCAATTCAATTTGAACCAGTGGCGTATTTAAGGGGGGGGGGGGGCTAGGGGGATGAAGCCTTCCCCCCCCCCCAAAAAAAAAAAAAAAAAAAAAAAAAAAAAAAAAAAAACACTGACATTCACAATTGAATATTGGAATTGTAAATTTTTTATTGGTCTATAATAACACTTTGAAAATTTTTAGCCCCCCCCCCCCCCAAAAAAAAAAAAAAAAAAAAAAAAAAGTCAAGTTCTGGATCCGTCACTGATTTGAACGAATTATGAATAAATTAAGTCTTTTTTACTTCTAAGAAAATTAAATATCTCGCCAGAAAAGTAAATGTTCATCAGAAGCATTTTCTCGCCAACGTAAGATAAAGGTCATATCTAGAAAGAATCAACCCCACTCGTAGCTCACGCAAGCAACCCAAGATTTCATCCACAGCGGTTGCGCATTGAGAACTGTCGCCACTCTTAGTAATATAGGCACCCTAGTATAGCTATAGAGCATAGGTATATTAAATAGGTTTCCAATCAACATAATGTAACTCAAATAATTAAATGCTATTTACATTTCAGTAATGGCTGTATGCGCTATGTATATTGAGCTACTTGCCATAACTGTTAGTTGCTAAAAATAGTCGCCAAATAAATTTAAACATCTCAATACGCAAGCGAAGCGTGACATCATTAATGTAAGTTTTTAAAATAACCATGATTTTTGAAAGGAATTAAATTATATTCGCCAGATAATTTGGCGATATTTTTTTTTTCTGCCAAGGATGACGGATATCAAATCTATTCCGCTGCAACATATTAGTATATTATATCAGATACTTTATTTAGACATTTGAAAACAAATTTGACTTCAAATTATGATAGAATATTTATCCTTTCCCTTTTAATTAGTTTATTAGTTGGATGTTTATTGTGTAAATATCATCCTTTGAAAAGAAATGTTTATGTTTTCAATCGAATATGGAAATTTGCCATTTTTTTTTTCTAGAGTTTTGAAATTTAAATTTCCAATTTTATCAATTTTACAACAAAAACAATTTAATCTAACGGATGCACATGATAACTAATACATATCTATATCCAAATATGGGGATTAAAATGGGGAAATAATTTTCCTCGATCTTTATTAATTTTTTACAAAAAATCCAGTTCACTTTTTATATTATTGTTCGCGTGAAAATATATTTTATTATATGTCTAAAAATAAATTAATTCGTAAATCTTTTTGGCAAGAATTATAAATTAAAATAAATAATATTATAAAATAGAATTTCTTACTTTATTTTATTTTATTTATTTATTTATTTTTAAATTCCAATTTCGATTACACGATTACACACATCAGTTTAAACCACGGAGTAATAAAGACTCCGTGGTTTAAACATTGATGCTTAGATCATTATATTATATCATATATCAAATTAAATTATTAGTAAAATAAACACTTTTAATTCTATAATGACGTCAGATTTAACGTGTAAGTTTAACAATTAAAAAAGCTTTATATGAATTTCAATTTAATGCACGTGCAAATAAATATATTTCTTTTCTTTTCACGTCAAGATATTTTAAAAACGAAATGAATATGTAAATGTTTCTTTTATGTTGGCAGCAGCTAATTTTTTTAATATTTCATTATTTCCATTTCTATTACGGCTTCTATGGGGATTTTAATTAAAATACTCAGATTTTAAACTAAAATTTATTTTATCAAAATTAAATATAGCCTATAACAATATGGCATACTGTAGCTTTCGGTCAGTGAAAGAAGTTTTTAAATCGGTTCAGTAGTTTCAGAGATTACCCTCCACAAACAAACAATTTTTTGCGCTTTATATAATGATATAGATTTATTTATTTTTAATAAATTAATTTCTCGATTCATTTTGAAAGAAACATTAAATGAATTTACACATATTTTAGTTTTATTTGCAGGCCTTGTCCATCTCGCTTGTCACTATTTTTAAATGAATTCTCAAAATTCCATATCATTATCATAAAAATCTCAAATTCTTATATTTTATTTCTTCTTTGTCACTTCGGACTAGAACATAGAATGTTATTTTCTGTTTTTACTTCAATAGTTACTATCAGCAATTCTGAGCAGACAATAAATGCTTGAAGATACTGTGAATCTCTGTTGATATTTCCCCCATCAGAGGGATAGTGGAAATCTCAATCCCTTTTTTTTTTTATCTTTAGCATTTCTTTTTTTTTTTTTTTTTTTTTTTAAAGCTTCTTGTTTTTGAGAATACTATTACCCTCGCCAACACTTTCTGCAGAAGGCTACAGACAGGTGGTGTTGCTCCAGCATGCACAAGAAGCGGCATTTTGTTTAATAACTGTCCTCCCCCTTTTCTCTATCAACAAAAGTGCAACAACTTCTTTTAAGAGATTTTATTTTTATTTTATTTTTTATTTTTTTGCTTTTTCATTATTTGATGGATGTTTCTTAGAATGTTTGCTAGCAAAATATGTGAAAAAATATTTTGTAGGCAGAACAATATTTTTTCTTTAATTCGTAGTTTGAAAATTTTAATCGGATTTTGAAAAATTTTAATCGAATTAATCGATTCGATTAACTCGATTAAAAAAATTGATCGGGACTAAGCATTGATCGATTAACCGAACCGATTAATCGATTAATCGGCACAGCCCTAATATATATATATAATGATAAATCTTGTATGTTTCCCATCAATGATTTACATATTTCTCGTACATTTAAATATCCTATTACTCTTGGTCGATTGTTATTCAATTATAATTCAGTGTCAAAATCTAACTTTACTTCTGATGTATCCTGTGGTTGTGATGATCCTTCTTATGCAAAATATGTAGACAAGAACCATGGACATATAATTACTGGAGATCTTGAATTTGTTAATAACCGCAATTTAAAAAAATTTATGCATTATGGCACAAAATTTAGACTTCCTTCAAAAACTAATATTCAACAGATTTTACAGCAATTAGCTTTTGATATTGACTTGTTTATCTATAAAATATCTATCTCCTATAATAAACCTATTGAATATTTTAATCAATGGAAAGTTTTAGTGATTTCGAAACTGAAAACTGAATTAATAAAATATAAAACACATTTAACATATTACAGTAAATCCGATCTATTTAATTCTATTAATGTACTCAAACAAAACTATGTTATTACTTATGTTGATAAATCTCCGAATAACTATGCCATAATATGTAAAAAATATTATCTTTCTCTACTTGAAAAAACCATTTCTTCGAGTGCTAACTTTCATCCCACCTGTTGTGACATTAAAATTAATAACAGAAAAATTCATAACTTTTATAAATTATTAAAGCTTCCATTTAATAATTTCAATTATCCTTATATTGTCCTTATTCCTAAATTTCATAAAAATCCTATTAAATTTAGAACAGTTACTATTGGTTGTAATACATATAATAATAATGCTAATAAAATCCTCCTTGATATTCTTAAACAAATTTATAACTTAATTAGTAAATCCAACAATTTCTATTGTCTTAAAAATAGCTATCAACTCAAAGAAATTGTAAAAACTCTGAACAATGTTAATGAAATTATTACTTATGATTTTGCTGACTTGTTTAATAATATTAATTTAACCGATCTTCATCAAATTATTTACAACCTTTATTTGCGTTTTAAAAGTGAACTTTCTCTTCCTAAATACCTTTGTGCAGCTTCCTTTAAAACTCTTTTAAATTTTATCATTCACAATAATTTTATTCTACATAACAACACTATTTATATCCAAAAGGTCGGTATCCCACAAGGGGGCTGTAGCTCAAGTCTGTTAGCTGATTTATATTCATACCATTATGAACAAAGTTTCTGTAATGATAATGTCATTATGTATAGGTACATTGATGATATTATAATTTTTTATGTTAATAACTCTACTCCATCTTCATTAAAATTTCAATATCCCTCTCACCTTACACTAACACATAATTATATTAACAACAATTGTATTAGCTTTTTAGATTTACAACTTAAATCAAATGGTGGTAAAATATCTACTGATCTATATGATAAACGAAAAGATTTCTGTTTTAAAGTAAATTTATTTACACATTTTAATTCTTGTCTTCATTTATCTGTCTACAGAAATATTATTCTTAATCATCTATTTCGAATAAACAGACTTTGTTCATCTCATTACAAAAACAAGAATATTAACAATTTAATTAAAACTGCTACTGCTATGGGTTATCCCAAGAGATTTATTTATTCGATTATTTATCAATAAATGTTCTTTGTCTCACAAAAAAAAAAAAAAATGTATTTATGTGTATATATATATATATATATATATATATACATCTTTATATTTAAAAAAAAAAAAAAAATTAAAATATGGCGGATGGGAGGGCAGATGTTTGATTAAGGAGGAAGGGTGGTGGTGTTTGGCTGGTTGGTTGGGTGGGTTGTTGAATTTAAATTATTAAAAAAAAAAAAAAAAAAAAAAAAAAAATAGGAAGCCTGGTCTTATTGCGATTACGGGATACATCATCTCTTTCTGGTTGATATTGATTAAGTTTCAACAATTCATAATATATTTGCTTCATTTAAAAAAAAAAAAATTAGATCTCATTCAAATTTGGAGTGTTCATACTAAACGTAAAATAAAAATACTATTCAATATTATTAACAATAACTAATAAAATATTAAACTTATTCACCATTTTTCTAATTAATAATAGTAATAAACATAATAACAATAATATATTAATACCATAATACTTAAAATAAAAAAATAAAAAAAAAAAATTAAACCTATTCACCATTTTCCTACTTAATACTAATACTAATAATAATATTAATAACAATAATAATTATTGAAATTAAAAAATTAAAATTATTCACCGATTTCTTAATAATAATGACTTTATAATCACTTGTTGGTCTTTTCTTCTGTTAGCTTAAGAATCTAAATTACACTCATGTAAATTGAACCTCTAATCGTACACTTTTTCTTACATCAATTAATAGTAACTTATTTTTTCCACGTTAGATGGCGCGCTCATACGTTGTGTCGAACGTATGCCATACAGTGACAATCGTATTGTTCTGCATTATACTTAAATTTCCCTCTAGAAAATTCTTTATTTGTGATTTCAGCTTTTAAATATTAAGCACAATAAATATCACTTCATGCTTACATTTATTTCATTTCAGAAATTATTTCGATTAATCGATTCTCTACTTTTAAACATTTCTTTTCAGTTAGTTCGTTTGGCAACCGCCTGGACTTTTATTCGATTTGGATTTGAATTGCATGTGGCCCTCGTCTTTCACGAATATCATTTTTCATTTTGGTTAAGTTGTTTTATCAGCAATTTTCCTTTTATCTTTCTATTTTTTTTTTTTATGCAAGATTGGAACTAGTATTGTATATTTGCTGAACTAGCTATACAATATTCGAAATCTTGCATCTCATGTTGACAGTACAGCTAGTTTCCTGATGAGAACTGTACTGGGTTTCAACATTTTTAACTCTATTTTTCCTTCATGCATTCCTTTTTATTTCAATAGTATTTTGGTTTATTTCTTGCAATTCTTATCTTGTGTTGCTGAATTTACTCGATAAATGGATTAAAAAAACTATCTCATTGTTTTAGGCATTAGTGATATCTACGTCATTTCTCTTCTGTGTAAGTATTTTAACATGATTTTACTAATCGGTGAATTTTACTTAAATGGTATTTGTGACAATAACTTTATAAGTAATCCTTCTCAATATTAATATCATTGTTGGTATTTTCATCTTTCTCTTATTTGCTGAGTATTGTAAAGGAATTAAATTATTTATTATATATATATATATATATAAACTAGTTTTTCTTGTTGATATAATTTAATTTGCATTCAGGATATTTTAAAGTTCATTCTCTATTCATTTTCCAGGAGCACACTTTAACATGTTAATACTGAGCTAAGCACACCAAACCAATATACATTTTTTAGATTCATTTAAAAAAATAAAAAAATGTTTCCTATTAAAAACTATTTAACTAGTGGATCTGCAGATCAGGAGCCTCAACATCCTATTTACATCAGACATTATTCAATAGGTCATTTTTATTTATTCCTTATTATATAATAATCGTATATATTGATTCGATCAACTTGTTACCATAATCAGATACAATCCTGAGGGGGGCGTCAGCCCCCCTCAACCCCCCCGCTGTATCTATATTTGTATATCTTATAAAGTGTTACGGAATTGTAAATAATTGCATTTATTTTTGTGTAAATTCTTTCAAAGAGGTTTAGTAAAGTTAATAAAATGCTAATTTTGTGCATTTCTAGTAATTTTAGCATTAAAATAGCCTAATTTTCCCTTAAAAACACTTAAAAAAGCTCCAATAAGGGAAGAAATGGATTTGGCGCCAAATTTAGCGACTGTTTCCCTCCTTCACGATTTTTTTGGCGACCTTGGCGAGAAAATCCTTATTAGGGATATACCAAATATGGAAGCTCTAATCTCATTATGAGATACGAGAATTTTCCAGTACAGTCTGTGTTCGACAGAAAAGTATAAAAGGAGCATTTTTTCGCCAAGGCGGTCAGTCTCAGATCTGTGTCAGTTTAGTAGATATAAAACGTTCGTTCTACAACCGCGGCACCGCGGCACGGCACGGGCGAGCTGTGCTGCTGCCGCACCGTCTCTTATCAGTATCCTTCCGGTGACGCATGCCGACATGAAAGATAAGGAGGGTTAGAATTAAGATCTTATCTTGAATGATAATGAATATTATTTTAAGAGAACTTTAATTATCGATTTTTCTCAAACTTATTTTTCTGTGGTGCTGACATCTATTGAGGAAGTATTGAACTCGTTTATTTTCAAAAATGTTGCTTTACGGTCACTTAGGATCGAACCTGCTATCTGCGGATTGGGAGTCCGCCGCGCTATCCACTCGACCATCATGTGTTGACAGCGTAAATTTTAATTACTTAGTGTAGCGTTTTGCGATGAAATTTATTTTAAATGTAAGTTATTTTCTGATTTAAGAAATGAATGTATTAATATTAGTGAGGATTTTTAGTGCATAATTAATATTTTAATTGTTTTCGTAGATTTTATGTGCATAATTATTATTTTAATGATAATTTGGGATAAAATATTAAGAAATTTTTTCTTGTGTTTGAGTGATTAAAAATTTTCGTTCAAGTGTGTTTGATCAGTGGAAATATATGATTTTCTACTGTTATATGTTCAAACATTTTTTTTTTTTCTATGTGAACATATATTAAATTTCTTTTTTATTTAATCTTTAGAACTCTGCTAAAGAGTTACTTTTTTTCTGTGAAATTCTCAAAAGAGAATTTCTTAATTTTTTTTTTTTTTTTATGTATGTTCAAACAGATTTTTTAATCTGCGTGAACATATTTAGACAGTATTTTTAATTATGTAAAATATACGATTTTTCGCGAATGGTTTTCACTAATATTTTTTAAGGAAAAATTGTGGTATAATTTAAATGCGTACAAAATTTAATAAAATGATTACAAATTAAGGAAATTTGAAATATTAGCATATGTGCTGCCATCTGTTGCACATAAAGTCAGAAATATATGCTTTTTTTATTTATTTAATGAAATAAAGAGTTGTTTTTTATTTATTTTTCGCGAAGAAAGTATATTTTTTATCATGCGATTATTTATTGAAACAGAGAAGGAAAAAAAAAAAATTAATATTATTGAAGTAGAGAGTTAGAAAAAATATATTCAAGCAGAAATAGAGATATTTATTTCATTTAGTAATAAAGGATTAGAAAAATTAACTAAGATTTTGTGCAACCAATAACATTTTACCACGCAACAGAGTTATAGTAGATTTTATTTAACTTATCATAAGCTAAAATCAAACCATGCACTTATTAATCTTATATTCATGTATTTGCATATTTTGTATATTTTTGCATCCTTTAGTATTTTAGTTATGTAATTTTTTAAAATGTGATTGGAAAAAAAAAAAAATATTTCGCATTATAAATGTAATTTAAGTTTATGCACGCACACACATAGAAAAATTTAATTATTTATTTTTTAATCTTAATAGATTAAAACGGAAATTTAAAAGTTAAGCATATATACATTGCGAAACTGATTAAGATTTAATATTACAAACTTAATTATATTGAGTGAAATTAGGATGTAGCTTATTAGATGTCCAATAGTTATAAATGATGTAAAAATGTTAAAATACATTAAGATTTATTACTTACTTAGATATATTTTATGTCCATATTTAGTACTTTTTGTGATGTAATGTAGCTTATTAGGTGAACGATAGTTATAAATGATGCAAAATGATGAAATACATTAAGATTTATTACTTACTTAGATATATTTTATGTGCATATTTAGTACTTTTTGTGATGTAATGAAGCTTATTAGATGCCCAATAGTTATAAATATTGCAAAAATGATGAAGTACATTAAGGTTTAATAGTCGCATAGTTATATTTTATGTGCATATATATATATAGTACTTTTTGTGATGTAATGTAGCTTATTAGATGCCCAATAGCTATAAATATTGCAAAAATGTTGAAATACAATAAGGTTTAATAGTTCCATCGTTTTATTTTATGTGTACATATAGTACTTTTTGTGATGTAATGTAGCTTATTAGGGGAACGATAGTTATAAATGATCCAAAAATGTTGAAGTACATTAAGGATTAATAGTCGCATAGTTATATTTTATGTGCATATATATATATATAGTACTTTTTGTGATGTAATGTAGCTTATTAGATGCCCAATAGTTATAAATGATGCAAAAATGTTGAAATATATTAGGGTTTATTACTTACTTAGTTATATTTTATGTGCATATATAGTACTTTTTGTGATGTAATGTAGCTTATTAGGTGAACGATAGTTATAAATATTGCAAAAATGTTGAAATACAATAAGGTTTAATAGTTCCTTAGTTATATTTTTGAATTTATATAATACTTTTTGTGATGTTATGTAACTTATTAGAGGAAAAATACTTATAAATGATGTAAAAATGATGAAATACATTACGGTTTAATAGTTATAAATGTTGAAGTATATTAAGGTTTAATACTTGCTTAGATATATTTTACGTGCATATATAGTACTTTTTATGATGTTATGTAACTTATTAGATGCCCAATAGTTATAAATATTGCAAAAATGATGAAGTACATTAAGGTTTAATAGTCGCATAGTTATATTTTATGTGCATATATATAGTACTTTTTGTGATGCTATGCAACTTATTAGATGCCCAATAGTTATAAATGATGTAAAAATGTTGAAATACATTAAGATTTATTACTTACTTAGTTATATTTTATGTGTACATATAGTACTTTTTGTGATGTTATGTTGCTTATTAGATAAACATTGTTTATAAATGATGCAAAAATGTTGAAGTACATTAAGGATTAATAGTTCCTTAGTTATATTTTTGAATTTATATAATACTTTTTGTGATGATATGCAACTTATTAGAGGAACAATACTTATAAATGATGTAAAAATGATGAAATACATTACGGTTTAATACTTACTTAATTATATTTTATGTGCATAGTACTTTTTAGATAAACAATACTTATAAATGATGCAAAAATTTTGAAGTACATTAAGGATTAATAGTTCCTTAGTTATATTTTTGAATTTATATAGTAGTTTTTGTGATGATATGCAACTTATTAGAGGAACAATACTTATAAATGATGTAAAAATGATGAAATACATTACTGTTTAATACTTACTTAATTATATTTTATGTGCATAGTACTTTTTAGATAAACAATACTTATAAATGATGCAAAAATTTTGAAGTACATTAAGGATTAATAGTTCCTTAGTTATATTTTTGAATTTATATAATACTTTTTGTGATGATATGTAGCTTATTAGATCCTCAATAGTTATAAATATTGCAAAAATGTTGAAGTACATTAAGGTTTAATAGTTATTAGATAAACAATACTTATAAATGATGTAAAAATGTTGAAGAAATAGATAGACTAGTATTCAACATAGTGGTTTCTTTTGTGGTTACGCGATTTTTTTTTTTTTCAACCAATCAGAAGCATGAATTATAAAATTAGGGGATTTTAGTACACAAGTTTAGGAAAAAACCATGGAAAACTTCAAACGAATAGTCTACAAGCTTTAAAATATATGATGTACAAATTATTTGTTTTGTCATGTTGATAA
Organism: Salticus scenicus; assembly: GCA_963930645.1. Lineage (NCBI taxonomy): Eukaryota > Metazoa > Arthropoda > Arachnida > Araneae > Salticidae > Salticus > Salticus scenicus. The sequence continues at coordinate 266,056,100 of OZ005656.1, read as the reverse complement.
ACTAGATTGCATTAAAATGTTATATATTTGGCGAGATTAATAAGGGTTATAAAGAATTTGGCTGCTTTCCTTAGTGTACGAATTTAGCATATATTTGGCGTGATTTCGCCGATAATTACAAATTTGGTGGTAAACCTACAGTATAAATGCTGTCACAAAGAAATTTTAATCAGTTGCTGCTATATTTTTGAGGAGTGCACACGTTTAATTTATTAACTTGTATAACACTCTACTTTTTAGTGAGAGAGATGGATTTATCTGCAAAAATGCCTATTTCAAATGAGGTGTCATCAAGCTTGGATACTAAGAAAGTACTAAAAACTTTTAGCTGTGTTTCTTGCAGTATGGTATTTAAACGAAAATGGGATTTGCTTCGTCACATGAAAATTCATCTCAACGAAAAATCTTTTATTTGCAATGTATGCCAGAAAGCATTTACCAGGTCAGATGAGTTAAAGAGACATTTAAAAATTCATGAAAAGCCTTCTATTGAACATAGATGTGAGCAATGTAGTGTATCCTTTAATCGCAAGTATCAGTTGCTGATGCATATTAGAAAAAATCATCGAAAACCTTTACCAGCGCATTCCTGATCAATGTGCAGATCAATGTCCTGATCATTCCTTGATCAATGTGCAGAAACATTTAGACAGAAATATAAACTTTTAGAGCATGTTAGAGAAAATCATCGAAAACCCTTATCGCAAGCAACATTAAAGGGAAAATCAAATTCTGACCGAGATCTGCTCAAGGAGAAAATTATGCATTTTAAAAGAAAAAATGCTCTTAATACATTTACAATAACCACATTTGATAATAAAAACAAAGATTTGGATTTGACGTCATTTTTTAATAATTTAAGAACTGACATTTTAAACGAATTAAACTTTCAATTAAATGATCAAGGTACATTGAAATGGTATATTAATGTAGAAGTTATTTTTAGTTGTATTTATGAAAATGGAGAGAAGGATTTTATTACTCAAAATTTTAGGTCAAAAAGTATAACAACTCTTTTAATAAATGATTTAAATAATGATCTTGAAAGCGCTTTTAACAAGATGAAAAAGTGTTTTGATGAATTTAGTGAACAAGGATCAGGTTGGACATTAACAGAAATTTTCAAATTAGAACTTTGTATGACAAAATATGGTGCTTTTCAAATGTAATATCTGATTTTACTATATATATATATTAAATATTGTTAGTTGAATCTTATAAAATTATTGTAAACTTTGTATAAAAATGATGCATGTAAAAATCTTATAATTTGAAAAATAAAAGTATGTGTACAAAAATTGTATTTTTAATTATTTATCTCATATAAAAATTTATGTAAAAGTTTAAACTATTAATCGGATTTTTAAAATAAATGCACTTATGTAAACATGTTTAAATAGAAAGTTTTATATTTATTTTATCAAAGTAATTTTTTATTTTTTATTTATTTATTTATTTATTTATTTATTTTTTTTTATGATTTTAAAACTATATATTTTAATATGATTTTAAAACTACATATTTTTATAAAACGTTATTTCATAAATAAATTGATATTTTATAGTAAATATAATCTTACCAATTTTAGAGATTGTATCAAAAAATCATGAACTTTCCAATTTTAGCATTAACCATTTAACATATAGTCTAGGGAAATACTAACCTGCTTAAAAGTTTAACTTTTCTGCATGCTTGAAATTATACATCAACAAATTATTTGTTTCGACATGTTGATAAACTAAAATATTTTACGAGATTTTTTAATGGGATTGGGGATATTTTTCAAGATTTGGCTATTAAAATAACATATCTGCTAAGATTTGGCGAGATTTTTTAATATAATTGGCAATAAATACTAATTTGGCATTAAACATAGAGTATAAATTCAGTCTCGTAGAAAATTTAATCAGTTGCTAACTTGTTTTCGTGGTTCTTATAGCATTTTTAAAGTTTTACTTTGATTATATTTATAATGGATCTATCTGAGGAAGTGCAAGTTTCTGTTCATCAACAAGCCACTTCATCATGTTTTGAAGATGAGACTTTTCACTTAAAGGATGTAAAACCCTATATTTGTAATGTGTGTAAGAAAGCATTTAGTAGATCGTACGGTTATAAAAGACACTTAAAAACTCATGAAAAACCTCGCATAGGATATGGGTGTGAATATGCATGGAAAATTGCATGGAAACTGCATGGAAAATTTTAGTCGTAAACGAGATTTTTTAAAGCATAATGCAAAAATTCATAAAAAGACTTTGCATAACCACAGTTGTGATGAATGTAGTGAAGTGTTTAGGACTAAACAAGATTTATTGAATCATAAAAAAATGCTACATCGAAAGGTTTTACCTGAATATCTATGTGTAGAATGCAACGAAAGTTTTCGATATAAGTATGAATTATTACGATATAACAGAAAAAATCATCGTAAAGATTCTTCTGCTTACGTATGTACAAAATGCAATGAACGATATACTCTCAACTTAGACAGTGAAAATATGAACTTAACAAATTTTTTGAATAATTTGAATACTGCTTTTTTAACCAACACCTATTCTTTAGCCAAAAGCTTTCATGATGAAAATAACAATACGTATTTTTTAATATTTTTAAATAATGAAAATATGAATACCGAACACATCTCACGAAATAATGACTCACCAATCAACAACTTTGGGAGTGTAAATGTGGACTAAACGAATTTTTCAGATAATCAAAATAATGTTTTCACTTCATCAACCAGTGAAAATGCGATCTTATCAAATGTTTTGGATAATAATGCATACAACGTTTTACCCACTGCTAATGAAAATATAAATACTAAATGTTTGACACAAAGTAATTTTTATGACTCACCAACGAACAACTTTGAGAATATAAATGTGGACTTTACGAATTTTAATGGGGAGTGTATGAGTAATAATAATGTTTCACTCGTGAGCGGTGATAACGACTTGTTGACATTTTTGAATAATTTTAATATAGAGTGTATAAGTCAATGTAACCTTAACGATTTAACAACAATTTAGATTTTTATAAACCTGTTTTTATACTGATAATAATAATGTAAAATAAAATATTTTAATCAAAAATTGTGTTTTTATTATGAAATTACTTTCTACACGCCATTTTATATTACAATAGATACGTTAAGTCACGAAAAAATCTAAACATGTGTAAATATATTTTTTGCTTTCTTATTAACTAAATCGTTTTATACAATAAGACTTGGTGATTTTAATTCGGTTTAAAGAAATTCTTCCCCATAAATTGGAGTGGGACGAAGTGACTTATAAAAACCGTAAAATAAAGAACTCTAATATTGGTGATTTATTTAATATTTTCTATGAATAAGAAAGTGCCACAAGGCGAATTGTTACAAGCTCTTAATGATATGCCTAAAACCTTTATTAAAAACAAATTTTTGTTATCTTCGGTACCCAAGTAACGAAAACGCCCAAATGTAGTTCCCTATTGATTAAATTATTAATAAAAAATATTTTTTAATATGAAACACATGTCTCTTTATTTATGTTTAAATAAATGCTATAAAAATTGGACTTACCTCAACACAGTTGTTAATTTGCGTCTTTCTCTTCTACTCGCACGGTGTGAAATGAGCGATAACGCTATTTCTTATCAAGATCACGTGGTAAGCTTTCTTATCTACTATGTCACGTGACATTGTCTAGTATGACGTAGTAAGCTTCATCACATATACTACATTAGTGTAGGGTTTGTGTTATCAGTCACGTAGCTTCCGTCACGTCCCTCAAATTCATAAATACCAAATTTCATAACTACCAAATTTCATACAAAAAAAAAAAAAAAAATTACATAGCATATCGGAAATATTTTGCGTAACCTTTAAACTAAATTCCAGTTCTATGCCCACAATTAACAACCGGAAAACATGCTTTTAAAATTCGAATAAAATTTCATTATATTTGATGGGGTGTAATCATGTTAAAATAAACTTTTAAGAAATATTGACTATAGACCGTAATAGTACGAAATTATTTTATGTATCCCGGAAAAGTAGCCACAGTCATTATAAACGTCAATAATAAGAATAAACCTAATTAATTATAACTCATTAATTTTTCAAACTAATTTGACATCATTTGGATGATTACAGTACATACTCGGAATTATTTTGTGTGGTCCCATAAATTATTTAGTCTATACAAAACCTTTTTTAAGAGTAAACATAATTTGAAGCATCTTTATAATGTATATTAATGTTATTAAGTTCAATTCAGCATAAACGCATTAAAGTGCGCGCTTAAATAAAAGTTTGTCCATAGGCTCTAATGTTACGAAATTCTTTCTTGTGTCTCTGTAAACAAACCATAAACATTGTACACACCAGTAAAAACTATTCAGCTTATTTTGCGTTAAAAATTAATAATTGTTCCAAATTTAACATCGTTTCGATGACTACGTGACATTGTCAGAACACTTTTGTAAGGTCCTGTACATTAATTAGAAAGCTTAAGAGCACATATTTTCTTCAAACAACATGAGTTTAAGCATCTTACTCACGTACGCTAGTTTCATTTTCTTCATTGCAAAGTAATGATATTAAAATGCATTTAAAATAAATTCACCCCATACGCCGTAATGTTAAGAATTTTGGCGTGTCCCTATACACAGTTTATAAACAATATAGCAATAAAAATTATACAGCTACTTATATGCAAAGCTGGAACATGTGCGCCAATTTGCAAGTCAATCGAAGGATTTTTGCGGCCGCGATTGTGGTACATACAAATTCTTCCCATAGGCCGTAATGATAAAAAAAACTTTGGCGTGTCCCTGTACACGAACTACAAATGGAATGCACACCCAAAGCTATACAGCTAATTTCGTAGGGATCATGAACATGTGTACCAAATTTCAAGTCAATAGCGTGATATTTGCGGCCGCTATCGCACGACAGACAGACAGACAGACGGAACACAAAATCCTTTTGAGTCTCAACAGAGGGCCTCCACTGACGTTTCGGCAAAAAATTGGAAGTCAATAGCTTGATTTTTGCGGTGGCTATCGCGGTACATACAGATTCTTCCCATAGGCCGTAATGATAGAAAAACTTTGGCGTGTCCCTGTACACGAACTACAAATGGAATACACACCTAAATCTATACAGTTAATTCCGTTGGGCTCATGAGTATGTGTACCAAATTGCAAGTCAATAGCGTGACTTTTGTGGCCGCTATCGCGATACATAAAAATTCCTCCCTTAGGCCGTAATGATAAGAAAAACTTTGGCGTGTCCCTGTATACGAACTGCAAATGGAATACATACCAAAAAGTATACAGCTGATTTCGCGGGGCTCATGAACATGTGTACCAAATTTCAAGTCAATAGCGCTATTTTTGCGGCCGCTATCGCGCTACAGACAGACACACAGACAGAGCCCAAAACCGTTTTGAGTCTCAACAGAGGGCCTCCACTGACGTTTCGGCAATTAAAATTACTTAGTGGTTTACACAAAGCTACACAAAATACATTCTGATTCATTATAAGGGTCATTCTCAGATAATGGTAAATATTGGTTTCAGAAAAAAAAAAAAAAAAAAAAAAAAAAAAAAATTGTTTTAATTCCTGATTTTTTTACATTAATGCAATTATCCACGTCTCTTATAGAGGAAAATATTACCAGCAGAGATCGTTTGCCTTAATTACAGCTTAAATTATTTTTTTTATTTCCATTGCAACATGGTAATGACATTTGTGAACTTGGTAATGACAGACAGAACCACAGAAATGACCAATGGCCAAATAATTACACATTTATTTATCGATAGCTGCATTTATCATTCTAATTTGCGACAGAAAAATTAAAATGTCTAGATGATATATCAATGGTGAGATTTTTGGAATAATTTTCACTTTATGAATCCTATAACTTTCTGTCAAATGAGACAAAAAGCTTTATGATAGACTAAATTAGTCCATAAAATGGAATTTTGGCAATTTCTGCTAATGAACAGTTATGAAATGAAAAAAAAAAAGGGTCTAAAACAGTCATTAACATGTTCCTAGACATCACTACCATGTTTTCAGAACACCTTGGTAATGACCACCTTGGTAATGACATTTTTAATGTCAAGCCTATTTATGGCTAAATTATAACAATTAAAAGCTAATGCAATATTTATTCTGTATGCGGTCCCAAGGATCTTTATAAATCATTCAGCAAATTCAAATTTATTAATTGTGTATTTCTGTAATAATGGACTTTGTAATGACACACAATAAATACACTGACTATAATTTTAGAACAAAAACAGCAAAAAGAAATAATTTGTATTTACTTAAACTAAAAAAAACTTGTCTGCTTGTAAGTGCATGAAATACTTTACTTTTGCCAGGTTGATAATTATGACAGCACCATCTAGTAGTGAGGTACTGAAAAAAAAACTTACGCACCCTGGTAATGACAGTTACACATAGGGACAAGTTTTAAATAAGAATAATTAATAGAATTTTGTCTTTTATGTCTAAAGTTCCAAATATATTAAAAATAAAAACATTAAATATACGTAGAAAATTGTTAGCTTTATTTTTAAATTTTTCAATTCTTTAAAATAAAGGTTCAAATAATAAAGTTTGGAGTTTGGGACGAGCCTTGGTAATGACATTTACAACTATAATTTTTTTTTTTAATATTGAAATTTTAATTTTTTTGATATTCAAATTACTGCACAGTGTAGTGCTTGAAAAGAATTGTTGAAAAATTTTTTTAACTTTCATAGCTAACTTGCTCAAGTAACATTTTTTAGCCAAGGACACAAAATTTACCATTATGTGAGAATGACCCATAAATATGTGCGGAAGGTATGCATTTTTATTTGTTTCACATTTTTCTGTCTTATCAAATAATATTAAAGTATTTATGACTTAATTGTACAGTCGGCAGCAAAATTATTGAAACACACATCCATATATTTTTTGTTGTTGTTGTTTGTTTGTTTGCTCAATTTTATCATAAAAAACTTACTGTTTTAGTAACAGCATAATGACTAAGATCGTGACTCGACAGATATTTACTTAACAAAACAGTATTATGTGCGCATCTTTTAAGTAGTAATTATTGCTAGCGCTTCAATAATTGTGCTGCCAACTGTATAAGGTGTGCCTGATAAATATAGCTGAAAAATGTTTTGTGGAATTCTAAAAATATTTACAGAAATGAAAATATTTATGAAAATGCGGGCACACAGATATATAAACCGAAGTTACAACACAACCACTTCTAAATTTCATTGAAAAATGCTTAAAATATCCTCCAAATTATTCTTAAGAAAAATGAAAAATAAATTATATCATCAAATGAAATTATTTTGATTCAATTACAAAACTAACAAATGTTCTAATAATTCTCATATTTTTAATTACTTTAACGTTAACCATGAAGTTTCATATTCGTATTCAATGAGTAAATATTATCGGTTTGCAAGTACATTTTTAATATATTTTTAAACAAAGTTTTAAATACATTGTGATTTTCGTCTCGTTGAGTAATTTTATCATGTAATTATTATTATCATTAATATTTTGTGGTTATAAGTTTATTCTTTTTTTTTTTTTTTTTTTAAGAAGAATAATTCGAAAGTTTTTAACTGCTTTATTCCTCTCTCTCTCTCTCTCTCGTTTTTTTTTTTTTTTTTCCCCGTCTAAGAATTACATATTTTGTGGATAGTTACAAAACAGCGGTCGATCCAGGCAAAGATTGGGACCCTTTTTCTGCCCCTTCACAAAATTCACATCTCTAAAATGGGCCCCTTCACAAAATTCAAATCTATAAAATGGGTCCCTTCACAAAATTCATATTCATAAAAACAGACCTTTCATAAGATTTTTCTTTATATAAATGATAATTTTGTAAAAATTTCCCATGTTTACAGTTATATTTAATGAGTGTCTATATTTGGTTCAATAAAATGCTATTAACTTTATATTTAATATTAGATAGAGTAACTGCTAAAATGAAAGGTTTCATGTGATCATTTTTTTTATCTTAAAAATAAATAGATTTTCAAAAAAATAAATAAAAATTTCACAAAAATGGGCCCCAAAAATAAAAACCTGGATCAAACTTTGCAAAACATTTTTTGACTAATTTTTGCACCCACTTAGATAAATTGCGAAGATTTTGAAGAATCTGCAACTTTTGACAAGTAAACAACAGAATTTTACGAAATGTTAGATTCAATTGATAATTAGAATTAGATATTAATTCATTCAAATTAGGTTTTTTAGCGCACACATTAAAATATAGAAACTTCGCTGTAAAATTTTAGCAGTGAATTAAATGGTGAGCAGTAATTAACACGCTTTTATTAGCTTCACCTGTATGTATGTTTGTATGTATGTTTGTATGTTTGTAACCTTTCTGGGAGCAAACAAAAAATGTATGTTGTAAAAAAAGACTTTCCCTACGTGAGTGCTGTGGCTGTGAGGTAAAGCTACGCGCTACGAACCTAAAAGTCTAGCGTTCGAGCCCAGTCAAGGGAGATTTAAAAAAAAATGGTTTTTGTTTAATTCTAATTTATTTTATTTAAAGATTTAAATGTATGTAAATATTATGGTGTGTCACTCACACGATTTTCGCTTACCCTGCATTTTAATACTAAGATAGATATTTTGTGCTTTTTAGTTCACATTTCTATAAAAGCGTGTTCTTTAATTTTTTTAAACTGTAATATTATTTTTAAATTGCATTTGCTGTGTTTGCCATATTTTGCTATTTATTTGCATTAAATTTTATTGTTCAAAGTAAAATTTCGCTATTCTTCGTTGCCAAACTTCAGTTTAGCAACGATGTTTTGATAGTAAGTGGCTTAGATTTTGGTAGATATATGCCAAACTTGACAATGCTATGTTATGTGTAGAGACATAGAGAGATGAAATTATGAAAATATTTAATATATATGTTACTTGTTATGAAAACTAAATTTGTTAAGATTGGATACATATTCCTCTCAAAACAATAATTCTGCTATGATACTATTTTATGGAATGAATAGGAAAGTTTTATCAAAGACTTTATAAATTAATATTGCAAACTTACTTGAATTAAGGGTTTTGACTCTTCATTTGAAATTTCTCTCTCTCTCTCTCTCTCTCTCTCTATATATATATATATATATATATATATATAGATAGATAGATAGATAGATATATTATAACTATGCTTCAATTTATATTGAGTAAAGATGCGTAGATATACGTAGGCAATAACGAGAACTGTATTTTAATTCTAAATTATTATATTATATTATTACGGAAGAAATTTTGGCTATGGAAATATTCTGCATATCATCTGTTTGTGAAGAGGTATGTAAAGCTTTCAAATTGAAACTACTATAAATTATCGATAATTGACATTATCGACACTATAAATAATCGATAATTAAAGAAATTAGAAATCTATAAAAAATTAATATGAATCTAACATCCCCCCCTTTTCATTCGAAATAATTATTACTTTTGAAATAACTTCTGAGCAGTGTTTACTAAAACATTTCCTACATGGAAACAATTTGTTTTGTTTTGAAACAAGTAATAACAGAAATTCTGCATATAATTCAAAAAGTAATATATACCAATTATAATATTTTTCATTTTTAATCCTGCTTGAGAAAAAGGGAAAAAAAAAGGCTAATAACAATTCAACGAAGAATAATTACAGATTTTTAGTCGTCAACAAATCGCCATTACAATTACAATATTTTTCTCACGGAAAAAAAAAAAAAGTTTTTTAGTTGGTCTCGAGATAAAATAAATGAAACATTTCATATCTTTCATTTTTCGTATTATAGCGGCATTAAGTCTCATAATAGCGTTCTCACACAATTACTTCTCGTTATGAGATCTGTATATGAACTATTTATTTTTTCCCTAAATAGCCTGACACGGTTGGATTACCGGTAATGCATTTTTCTTAACTTTAAAAGCTACCGTACTTTCGTACTGTTTTATATCGTGACCCCATCATTACTGGAAACCATATTATTCGGTCGTCATTTCTGAAGACTATTTCGAAACGAACGTGTGAAAAAAAAAAATTGGTTGCACTTAGTTATTATCTTATTCGCTTTGAAAATGCAATTTCCGATTCACAGCAATATTAGCTCTCACATTTAGATGGTGAATAGACAATAACTTAAAAACTAAATCACGTTATGAAATCCTGTAAAATATGGCATTTTCTTTTAACGTTTGTGAGAATTGGAATAATATGGATATGATAATTCATTTTGTTTATAATATATTACTCTTGAAAACTCAATTTCACTTTTTAAGTAGTTTTCTTCTGAATGTGAAAGGAATTAGCTGGATAGTTTTTGTTATTATCTTGAATGTTTTGAATTACTATTTCCATTTACACACTTATATATTATAAATATGTATTCATTAAATAAGTCATATTTTGAGAGATAGTGGGATTTAGGGTGTTTGTGTGTGTCCATATTTTACATTAGTATGACTCATTATAAAATAAGTCTGTGAGAAAGTCCAAAATCATAGTCTTACATTTAGATCATCTCAAAACAAATTTACCAAAAATTTTAAGTGAAAGTTTGTAGGAGTACAATATGTTCTTTTAACATATATATTAAAAGATCACATTGTGTACATTGTATACTTTTAATACATGCATAAAGTATGCGTGTGTGTAAACCATTCAACAGTAAAGAATAAGTTAGACGTTGTAATTAAGTAAAGTAATAAACAAATTAGTAATTTTTATTTCATCATTTATAATACACTATGAAATACCGAATATCACATGACTATATCAATTCCATAATGATGTTGCGATCAAATGCTATACAATACAAACTGGTACGTTGTGGTCACCACAAGACTTTCTTCTATACAAATTCACTAAGGGCAAATATTTTATTAAAACTATTATTTATTAAAATAGCTTAACATGATGAATGCAAATGATTTTCATTTTAGAGAAAATTAACACTAAATATGAAAAGAAAGATAGTTTTACTGTCTGTAAACAACATCTTAAAAAAAGTTATATGTCATACAAGTTGAGATATAACTTGTATGACATAACTTGTATATAACCTTCCCGTTATCGAAGAAATTTTCAGTATAGCAGCGCCATCTATTGGCCTATAAGCATCTAACTTAAATCAGCAAAATGTATCATAATTGCCTTTTCCCATATCAAGTTTTGTTTGATTATACGCAACAAACCTGAGATACAGCCTTCCTTTAAATTGCAGAAATCGCTGTGCAGCAGCAGTACCTGTTGAACAGTTGACACCAAAAGTTGATAGGTACTAATTTATGTCAAGGTGCACTTACATATAAATTTATATGTAATTCTGTGTAGTAGTTTCTGAGATATAGTCTTCCCTTAAATTATGAAAATCGCTGTATAGCAGCGCCACTTGATGGCCAATAAGCATTCAAATTGAATCAGCATAATATCTCATAATGACCTTCTTACGTATCGAGTTTTGTTTGATTATACTAAATAGAACCTGAGATATAGCCTCCTCTTAAATTGCGGAAACCGCAGTATAGCAGCGCCACCTGTTGAGCGGTTGACACCAAAATTTGGTAGACACTAATTTAGGTCAAGTGCATCTACATACAAATTTTTATGCAATTCTGGTCAGTAGTTTTGGAGATACAGTAGCCACAAAACTTTTGTCACACAGACAGACGGGCAGACAGACATTTTCTAAAAATGGTAAAATCGTGTTCTAGACCTCTCAAAACGTGTAAATCGGAAGTCGAAAAGTTTCTCGAATCCAATACTTTCTTCTATTGAATATAGAAGAAAGTAAAAATACAATACAATTGTGTTGTGACATTTTAATATACCAATAGTAATATATTAGTAATTAGTAACACCATATATAGCAATATTAGTAATATCAGAATCATGGTGTCAAATCTCCGTTACTTTTAACAGAAATTTCGTACCAGAGAGTTTTTATAAATGTTTTAAATTTATTTAATTTTATTTATTCCTCGAAAATATACGTGATAGATTCCTTTTAGAAAATACTGGTGTTAAACCTTATTTAAAACTTATAAATGTTGACAGCCATACACAACTCTGCTTCATAAATTATCATATGGCTCATTTTTCATGTTATATGTGAAGATAATAAATGTCGATAAAGTCATTACGATGCCCACAATACACACAGTTCAACAATATTTTGGTCATATTTGGCTCAGCTGGTCTTTATATGTGTGTGTTGGTGCAAATTTTGTAAAGAACATTTGTGTGTAGTTTCATAAAACTTCATCATTAATTCAATCTTTATAGTCTAGCATAGATTTGATTATGGAATAACATGACATTATAATTAAAGTTGCTATACTGTCCTTTTTTCCCCCCCTTTTTCAATAGAATATCAATTATAACTACACTAATTCCAAAATTGAAATCAAAACTTGCACTGAGAAAAAATTCTGTAACTGACATCTAGAATCTAAATTGTGGCTCTAGAAAAAATAATTCCATGCCATCCTTATCAATTCTAGTCCCCTTTGAAAGCGAGTTCTAGAAACCCGTATTAGAATTCTAGAGCGTTTGCCTATATTCTCGAAGTCAAAGTTATTTAAAAATCTCTGCAAATAAATGCGAATACAAGAGGCGGGTTTCAGCAATTATAATCTTAGTTTATGTCCCAATTTTAGAAAATCAAGCGAGAATTTCTCACAATACAAAAGATTCAGAATATTCAGAATATTGTTTCATCATCTAGAAATGTGTTGACTAGAAATTCTCGATCATTTCGTCTATTCAGTTTATTGGCCTGCCTTATGCACATAGCTCGGAAATCTATATTTCTAGTTAAGGGATTTAGAAAATGACCACTTATCCATTCTAGATGAAGGCGGTATATTTTTTTCTCAGTGTGTTTTCCTCGTTTTCTTCTTTTATACATATTTTTTTAAACATGAACATATATACATAAAATGTGTATGGCACATTCGTTATCAAATTACAAATCTTCGTAGAAGATACAATCATGATGGCATGTCTACGGACCATCCCTAGGGATGACTACCAAACCGTCACCAATTGGTGCGACGTAGAAACCAACCAACTAATCAAATACTAATAAAACTTTAAACAAAATTAATATAAGTAATAATTTTTAAACTAACATTAATTCAATTTTTCTCTAAAACAAACCTTGGAAGAAATGAAAAATCTAAGCAACTTTAGAAAATTAAATTATATGAGAAACTATATAAAGGATGCATTACCGATAGGTGAAGATGCACATGCCTTCAAATGTTGATTTAAAACCGGATTTTTCTTGTACTGTTTTCAAAATACGTTCGTATGCAGTACTTGCTACTAGTACGACAGTAATATTGCTATTTAGTCAGACATTTGCCATTGGTATCATTTGCAATATTTCCCCTTGTATATGGGGAGGCGGTAGCCCAGTCGGTAGAGTGCCGGCCTCGTAATTGGAAGATTGCGGGTTCGGTACTCGAGCCGGCCAAAGACCGTCGTGTACACTAATGGTGGCTGGTGCACGTAAAATCTGTCGTGGCCGCAATGTCCTCCATGTTCCTATCAAAAATTATACCTCTAGGGGTCACCGAAGAGGCAGAGCCATTTCTTCCGTGGAGGATCAAAATTGCGATTGCATGTCTCCGGACCATCTCTAGGGGTGAGTCCCAGACCGTCGCAAATTGCCCATCTGCGCAGCACTAGTGCGACGTAAAACCCAACCAACCAACCAACCCCTTGAATATATCAGGATATTCACCAACATCTACATATACCATTTTATTTCTTTTACTTTTCTTAGAATAATGTGTCCAGCTTCTAAAAACATATTTGAAAATCGACTGTTAACTGTCACACTGACAAATAGTTAAATAATTAAGTTAGGCAAAAATCTCCTATTTCTTGGAAAAAATTCAATTCATTCCAAAATATGATTAAAAAATAATAATAAATAAATAAAACTATAAAATGATTGAATTAGCCGTTTTTTTTTTTTTTTTTTTTTTACATGTACCGTGGATACTTCTGTCGTCCTACGAAATCTTTTTGTAAACAATTGAATTAAAAATCTTGGAGTAAACTATTTTTCACACGCTGTTAATTCAACAATAAAATTAATTTATTTATTATTTATTAAATTTGAATTTAGTTCATTTGGTTTATAGTTTCCATTTGGTTCTAAAAGAAGAAATAAAATAGACTTAATAATATAAGATTAAAAAAAAAAAAGAACTTGAGTTTTTATTCAAATTAATACAATAACCGTTGCTAAGGAAATATACTGTGTAATTTAGACAGACGAAGGAAATTATTTCCAAAACATATCAAATTTGTGGAATGCAAGATAGTCCTGTTGTTTAAAATTAAATTCTGTCTCTGACAGATCATTATTATTATTATTGTTATTATTTAATTGGCCTAATATTTGACTTCTGATCTTCCCTCCTCCCCATACACAATATTTTGTCTTTATATTACTAAAATGCATGATAAGAGAGAGTCGTGTGAGTGCCACACCATATTATTAGTACGACCGGGCTGTTGTTTTCAGGCAGCCTTGTCATCATTTGCTTTGTATATTTTTATTAAAATTGAAATAAAACCTGCAAAACGAATTTTTTTGAAATGCACATATTTTTAGGTAAACAAGATGGAAAAATCATACGGGTCACATTAGATTATTAGCATTTTCCAACTATACACTCTCGTTTCGTTATCATTCAATAATTCAATATACAGGGTGATTATAATTAAAGTTATGATTTCAAAACGCTATAATTTTTAAACTACCCATCAGAGCGATTTCATATTTTACCAGAGCAATCGTGAGGCAATGAAATTTTGTTTGGGGGAGGAAAAAAGAAATAGTTCCAAAATATTCCTATAGATGACGCTGTCAGGGTAATGTCAGAGGAAACACATAAATGACTCATTAAACACAGGAATGTTGTTAGCAACACAGTGGAATAGCAGGAAACAATAGACTTCAAGGGTTTACTACAATTTTGTTTTTAGCAAAAAGATAAGAATACGCGTTTCCAGCGGAAGCAGTCATAGTGAAAAGAGAAAAAGAGGAGTTTCATGAAACAGATACTTTACGGATAATTAACGGCACATTGTGGGACTTATTTATTTTCTCTTTTGCCAAACAAAATTTCATTGCCTCACGATTGCTCTGGTAAAATACCAAATCGCTCTGATGGGCAGTTTTAAAATTACAGCGTTTTAAAAGCGTAACTTTAATTATAATCACCCTGTACTTTGCCTACTTGATCACACATTGGATAGATAGAAGTTAAATACAGACAGATATACTTACTGAATTCACAATCACTTATAAATATTGTTCAAACTATGAACAAGAACGGAAAATCATGCGGTTCGCGTATGTTACATATTAACACTTTCCAAATATGCACACTAGTTGCATCGTTATCATTCAATATATTTTGCTTACGTGATTGCACAATGGATTAGACCGAAATGAAATATAGGCAGATAGACTAACTGAATTCATAAACACTTGTAAATATTGTTGGAAAGTATTAAAAATAATAATAATAATAATAATAATAAAAATAACACAAATGAAAATGCTATTTCAGAAATTTCCAGTTGCAGCCCTTAATGTAACAGAATATTTTTATGTGGTCCGTAAATCTTAATGCGATATTCCATATAAAAAGCATTCCTTGTATATATGAATGATAAATAGCAATTTCATTATGATTTGTACAAAATAAAAGTGCTAAAATGGTATTTATAGAAATAACTCCCATGGAACGCAGAGCTTTGGAATTCTTTTAGGTGCCCTTGTACAAAAACGGAAATATCCTATAGTGAACTTGAATAACGTATGTCAGTTTCAAGAAATACCGTAAATATGTACGGAAGTAAAAGAGCAGACAGACAGACGGATACACAGATAGAAAGACAGATATATAGAGGAATTCATACCATAATCACACTTAAACATCTTTAGAAAGTGTGAAAAACGATTAATTCAAACGAAATTTTGGTGAAAATTGGAAAACCGGAAGTGGGACCGTAAGTCCGTATTTCAAAAACGGCTCTATCGATTTTCTTCAAAGTTGCTATCTAAACACTCTATTAAAGATGTCCTTTCGTATGATATAGTTGGTTTGTTCAGGAAAATTGATAGGCGTCCTGCATAGATAGCTCAGTTTCAGGTCTCACGCTTTCCTTTGAAACGGCTGTACGGATTTTTTTTTCAAACTCTCCATAATAACTCCCTTTTAAATATCCTTTTGTATGTAATTTTCCGTTTTTCCGTTCAAATATTGAGTATGCCAAGTTTTGGTCAAAGTCGGTATCTCAAAAAGGCTCTCACAATTTTCTTAAACATTGTTACATAAATCCATTTTAGATATTCTTTCTCATGTATTACGTAGTTATTACAGGAAAATTAACAGTCATCCTGCTTAGGTAGGTCAGTTTTAGATCTTGGAAATTGATGCTTCAAAAAATAACTCTACGTTTATTATTATTATTATTATTTTTTTTTTTTAACTCGCTATGTAAACTTTGTTTTATATATATTTACACGTTTAGTAAGTTTATCTTACGAAAATATTTTAGGTTTCTACTTCGTTAAGTCAATTTTATGTTTTCTAATCACATTATCTTTTCTGATCACACCTCCAAAAAATGCATTTAGTACGTGTAATAGTGGGCAATGGAAGTCGTGTGGTTGTTTCACACCAGATTGTTAAACAAATTTTCTCATAAATATAAGCATTACTTTCCATCTGTTTTGTATAAATATTGAATAAAAGAAAAAGAGAAAAATATGGAAACAAAATATTTTACTATATTACTTTAACGTAGGCCACTTAAAATATTCATATTTACGGATCACAGCTAAGTCTTTATAGAACGTGGCTTATAACAACATACACTAATCTCATTCCCTATTCTATTTAAAATATAGAACGCATTATCGAATGCTTTTGTTTCCTAAGAGACATCTGAGATAATTCACACACAGAATCAGGCATAGCGTCCGAAACATATTCTTTTGTGTCTAGTCAAAGACACGCAATGGTGTAAGGTTGTGGTTAAAGTTACGGTAATCATTTATAGCCTCTTTTCAAAATATTGGCTTAAGATTGTAAAAGCTGGTAAGAAATTAGATTATAAAAGCAATTTGATCAATATTTAATAGCTTTGGAATTCCCGGGAGAAATGTTTTAACATATTCATACGAAAAATGTATGATGATATGAAATATTAAAGGATAATATAGAATTGAACTGATCGGTCACAGTCAAATCCCGTAAATAAAGTAATATAAAATAAATATAAGAATGAAGGAAAATAAGACTATATTTGGCGTTTATGGACTCTACTTAGTTCCTCATAATATATTTGCTCTCATACATTTCTACTATAGAAATAAACATTCGTATTCAGAAAATGAACTCGGACGATCATCCAGCAAAGTCTAAACTGAAATTCCTCACCCACTAGCCTATCCTATTTCCGATTCGATACATTCAACTTATCCGAATACGCTCATTTTTTTTTATTAGGGTTAATTTCATATTTTAGTTTTTATTTAGACGTATACAATAATTTTCATAATGCACGTTTATACGAAATTTTGGCTTGTTCCCGCATGTTAAGAAACACTTAAATTTCCAATAACTTACAAAGTTTTCAGATTAGAAGTTTCATACTCAATGATGATCATAAAAATATTATAAATGATATATTTTACAACTGGTCTGACATCGTTAAAATGAAAACGTTCTTAATAATTCCTGATTATGTAAAATTTTGCCCTGTCTCCCATGTTAAAAAAAATCGTAAGTTTCGAATAGTTTACGAAATTTTCAAAGTAAGACTGTTCAAAGTTAATGATGTTCATAACAGAATCATAAATGATATTTTAAAACTATTCCGACATCTTTACGATAAAAATAATTTTTATAATGCACGTTTGTGTGAGATTTTGCTCTTTTCTATACCATGTTAAGAAAATCGTAATGGATTGTTGGCACTTTTGTGTGTTTGGTAGAGTGGCTAGAATAAGAAAACAGTATCTAATTTTCAAATCTCATCCACACTTTAAGATTTCATACCTGCATAATTAATGCGCTGAATTTTTCTGATGTCTCCAATACATACATGCAGTTTTATTCCTAACTCTTATATTCATTTTAAGCACATTCAACTTTAATATATGCGTACCTTACAAAATGACTAACTTGACAACGACGCAGTGAACATATACATATATATATATATATATACACTTTCATACCTGCCACCTTACAAATTAATACTCCGCAAAATCGTTAGAACCCCCTCCTTTTCGAGCTCACCTGCGCCGGAGCGATTCTGCGCTCAAAATTGGTAAACGTGAGGCACCGGGTTCGATCACAGGTCGCGTTCGTCGACCTAGCCGTGGTGTCCTCCAAAACTTGTGTAAATAGGGCTAGACATCCTTAGAAAGACCCCCACGGGGCACTCCCTCTCAGGCCGAGGACCCTAGAGTAGTCAATCGGCCTGATTCCCAAAAGCAAACCAAACCTGCTCCTCTTCCACACCACTTTTTTTTAAGAGAATTTTTTTCAAATGTAATCATAATTAAATAAAAACAAAAATACTCTAGAAAAGAGTGGGATAAAAGGTGCGGATAATAAGAATTTTACGGAACATTAATTAGTAAGTTGGTAAGTATATACTTGCTTACAATATGTAACAAAGTCCAACACGGGTAACTTTTTTTACAATATAATAGTATACTTACATGCATACAACTTACAACGTACTTTAAGATGCGCAGTTTATTAAAGATTGGAACACTGATCATCGAAAAGGAGAAAAAAATTATATAAAAAAAAAAAACAGGGGGGGGGGGCAAAAATAAATAAAATGTAAATAAATAAATAAATAATAAAAAAGGTCAAATGAAACTCGTGGGCTATTTCTCTTTTGTCTAAATGAAGAAATTTAAGTTTTATAGATTACGATAGTACTCGTTAGACATCTTCATTTATTATAGACTAGCAGGCACAGCCCGCTTCGCTGGTCCCTATTTTTAAATGAATCACTATAATGAATTCTCAAAATTGCATTAATTTTTATCACGTGAAAAAAAAGAGAAACAAAATCTGATTAGAAAAAATGTCGCACCGGGTTCTCACTGTCTTCGGAAAATATTCCCAACATGCTCTAACCCTTATTTCTATTATTTTCCCACTTCGCCCCCCCCTCTCCTGTCTATCCTAATAATTTTACAAATTTGAAAATATCCGCAATCGATTTGTAAGTATCAAAAACCTCTATGCACCAGTTTTGAACGATATATCTCTATTTTTATTTTTTTTGTCGCTCTACTCCCCCGCCTTCCCACCCTCCCAATAATTTTAAAAATTCGAAAATATCCGCAATCGATTTGTAGGTATTGGAAACCTCTATGTACCAATTTTGAATGATCTAACTCTATTTTCTTTTTTTTTGCCCCTCTACCCCCCCCTTCCCGGCCCTCCTAATAACTTTACACTTTCAAAAATATCCCCATTCGACTTGCAGGCCTCTAAAACCTATCTATACCAATTTTGAACGGCCTAACTGTATTTCTATTTGTTTTTTACCATAGCCCCCCCCCCTTACCCCCCCCCCCCCTTCCCGCCCCACCTAATAATTTTAAAAATTCGAAAATATCCGCAATCGATTTGTAGGTATCGAAAACCTCTATATATCAATTTTGAGCGATCTAACTCTATTTTTATTTTTTGCCCCCCCCTCTCCTCTCCCCCTTCCTGCCCCTCCTAATAACTTTACACAATCGAAAATATCCTCATTCGACTTGCAGGCCTCTAAAACCTATCTGTATCAATTTTGAACGCCCTAACTGTATTTCTATTTGTTTTTGCCCCTTACCCCCCTCCCCCCCCTTGCTGCCCCACCTGGGGGCTGAATTTCTAAAATTCCAGAAATTGGTTTTTAGATATTTGCATTAGCTATATTTTAGAGCAAAAATTTCACGCATATCTATTTTTTTGTTTGAGATATATAGGATTATGCGAAATCACGTTTTACGCATGTGAAATCACGTTTTGCCCCCCCGCCCCCCTTGGGGACCGAATTTTGAAAATTCCAGAAATTGTTTTTTTGACATTTGTATTAGCTATATTTTAAAGCAAAAATTTTACGGATATCTGTTTTTTTGTTTTAGATATGAAGGATTTTGTGAAATCACGTTTTGCCCCCCCCCCTCCCCCCCCTTGGGGGGAGAATTTTGTAAAATCACTTCTTAGTGGATGCCTACGTCATAGAAAGAACATTGTCACAAAATTTCATGCTTCTAGGTCCAGGGGTTTGGTCTGGGCGTTGATAGATCACCCCCTCACTCACTCACTCAGGAAGTGTTCTTTTATATATATAGATATTCATTCCTTCAAAGATTTTATATTTTTTAAATTATCAATATTTTACTTTTTAAATAAAATTTAAAAAATAAAAATTAATCTAATATTACTAAACCAATTTAATAACAATTTAATAGTTTTTTTTTTTTTTTTTTTTTTTTTTTTAAGTCTACCCTTGCAAAATTTAATTAATTAGGGGAAAGTCGGGAGTGATGGGACATCTAAAATTATCCTTAAAATAAACATTGTTTTTAATTTTTGACACTTCCACCAGCTGAAGTAACTACAACCCCATATTTGTTGCTATGTATCATTTTAGTTGGAGAACTTTGTAAGTTTATGTAACAAA
Organism: Salticus scenicus; assembly: GCA_963930645.1. Classification (NCBI taxonomy): domain Eukaryota; kingdom Metazoa; phylum Arthropoda; class Arachnida; order Araneae; family Salticidae; genus Salticus; species Salticus scenicus. Next base: position 266,035,320 of record OZ005656.1, on the reverse strand, counting down.
AAAACTATTTTATAACACTAAAAGTAAACAATTGATTAATTTTCAAGGCAAGTTTTCAACGTCACTCACTGATGTTAGCATAATTACTTTTCATATTTTATATACAGTCGGTAACAAAAGTGTCCGAACACTAGCAAAAATTCTTATGTAAAAAAAGCACACTTCATATGATTCTGTTAAATAAATCCTTATCGAATCATGTTCTTAGAATCACTAAGAACAGGATTCGACAAGGATTTATTTAACAAAACTGTAAAAAGTGTACTTTTTTACATAGGAATTTTTGCTAGTGTTCGGACACTTTTGTTACCGACTGTACCTAATAATATAACTTTTATGAATTAGTAGCTAAATTAAGCCTAAATGTAGCATGTGTCTAATAATATATATATATTTTTTTAAATAATTAAAAGGGAGGGATGGAACAAAGCAGCTCAGGAAGGGATGGGACATGTAAGAAAAGAAAGAAGAATGAAGATTCTGATACTCCTTAAACAGAAAATATCGAGAGGTAAATGAATAAATAGATGGAAGAAAAAATGCTCGAAACAAATTGAAAATCATGGAAAATAATTGGTGTGGCTTTCACACGACTTTTGTTTACCCTTTTAACTTTTAAAAATACTTTATTTACCATACATGTACGAGGAATTAATTTTCATTCCTGAGCAGTTTTCCTGGACTTGGTAAAATATACAAAAAAAAAATTACATTCACCAATTACAGTTAGGATTTCTTGGTAATATTTGTTCTTGAGATGTGCTGATAACGCACGCAGACTAGCCACTAAAAACCTAATTAATATTCAGGGAACCACAAAACATGTAAATATAACAAAAACTTAATTTTGAATATTTGAACTAAAAAACAGTACTTTCTCTGCTAGAAGTAAAAAAAAAAAAAAAAAAAAAAAAGATGAACTGATTGAGCATTTGAAAATTTTTATTTAAGTGGTACATTATACTCTAATGTTGGATAAAATAGATGTTATTAGAAATTAATTAACCTTACATATATCGTGTCCCACTGTTTTTGTCACTTTTCATAGTATGTCTGCATATTATGTATTTATTTTAACTTTACAAACATGTCGGAGGGATGGGACATTTTTATGACTATTAATTGGCTTATAAAATTAATATTTTCATAATTACTATCAAATTTATATATTTAAAAGATGTTAAAATGTTTCAATTTGTTTCTCTGAAACTTACAGTGTTGTACCAGTATAAGTAAATTTGTAAAAAATATTTCTGTCGAAACTGTCCCATCCCTCCCTACTCTCCCCTTCACAATTCCTGTTTTTGATTCAGGCTCTTTTCGTATTTGCAAACTTTCAAATGTCTGTATGGCGGGTTTGATTCCAGGTTGTGCTTGTCGGCTAACCGTTCGAAATTTTTCGAGTTTTTTTACCGGAACGCGCTTGTATACGCACTGGAACCCCTTAGAAAGAAACCCACGGTGTCTACTCCACCTATCCCTCGCGCTGACAATTGGTCTCAATTTCTTTTCCAACACCAGCACTTTAAATATCCGCAATAGACTATTTCTTATTATGCAAAATTCAAAATGCAAATGGTAACGTCACTTTTTTTCCTTTGTGAAAGAAATAAGACTCTGGTATTAATAAAATAAAATAAAATAAATAAACTTGGAATCATAAGAATAGAAAGACTGGAAGTATATTTATAATATAAGAAAAATATTATATTTATAATATCTTCCAGAAACGTAATTAGTTTTATTCATTACATATATAATTTTTAATTATCGTGTGCCCTAAAATTTCGATATCAGTACTTTTTAAAAAAGAACAGGATGAAAAAAAAAAGAAACACTGTCGTAAAAAGGTATTTTCGATTTGTTTTTTATATTGAGTAATTGTGAAAACAGCTTTTATTACAAGTTCGGTCGTTATTGTCCCAAACTGTCGAAACCACTTAACCGAACATCGAGATCATAACGGATTTTTTACTGACTCTACTTTATAAACGATCAAGAGAGCATGGACGAATGATCAAATCCTCCCCTTTCACAATGATCTAACAAATATTCTATTTAAATCGGCGACATCTGCTTTGCCAGGCTAAAAAAGCACTGATGTTAAACTCCAGTAATTTGCCAAATGTGTCTTCTCATATCTGTCTAAATTTTTCGGCCAATTGAGTGCTTACGTTCCCGTAAATAAGATGAGCGGGATTTTGCAGAGATATTCCCGAGTTGCGTGTCTGCCAGCTGTTGTGTCAGCGAGGGGTGTTTGTAGATCTATGTAAAATCATAATTTGCGTTTATGTTTACGTATGATGTTTTTATTCCATTTAATGAACAGTGAATCGATCAATGTATGGGGAATAGTGAAATGCATGACCAGTAATTGACGGTGAAATTTCACCGTCGAATGACAGTGAGAGAAAAATTCATGATTTATGAATGCTAGTGCTGCCCTCCAGTGGAAGTTTAATGAAAACTCGATTCACATGATAGAGTTCCAAGAGATTTGAATACCAGGTATTATTTCCGAAAGAGTGTAAGTGGTGTTGATGAAGAGGAAACTTCCTTTTTGCGAGAGAAACTTTTGAACATGCTGAGGAATATTTATTTAGGATAACATTAAAAAAAGTCGCAGTGCATTGCAGTTATAAATTTTCGAATTTTGTTCTTTGATTTGAAAATAGATCTTATTTTTCTTTCTCGCGCTGTCTCGCTTTAACGTTACTGATTTACTTATTTATTTATTTAATAATAAATAAATAAGTAAGTAAGTAAATCAAAAACAAAATAAATAAGTAAATTTTTATTATTATTTTTGAGAAAATTGAGTTATTCTTAGTGAAGCAATTACTGTATATTTACTTATATAAAGTTTTGTCCTATGACTTTTCCTTGATCATTAATATTATTACTATTATTATTATTATTATTTAGCCCATCTTCTTCATATATGATCAAGAAAGGATAAAATGGAGGTACACGTTTTGGGATAAAATATTCAAAATTGATTATTCCTGTATTAGTATTACATATTTTGGGGTTCCTTGACTTCGAAAATCCGTTTTTAAGTGGTTGGTCTGCGTGCTTGCGAGTCTTTCATAATCATAACCTAGAAACGAATATCAGCAAGAAATTCGAATTCTTTATTCCAAATATGTATAGTGAGGTTACTTAATTTTTGTAGAGATCGGACAAATGGTTCGTGTACAAGGATCTACAAAAATAAAAATATTTAAATACATCACTTACAGTCGGTAACAAAAGTGTCCGAATGCTAGCAAAAATTCCTATGTGAAAAAAGTACACTTCATACGGTTTTGTTAAATAAATCCTTATCGAATCATGTTCTTACACTGACTAAGAACTGGATTCGACAAGGATTTATTTAACAAAGCCGTATGAAGTGTACTTTTTTTAAATAGGAATTTTTCCTAGTGTTCGGACACTTTTGTTACCGACTGTATATGGGCCGAAATTCTGTTAGATACAATACAACATCTCAAGTCTGCACTAAACAAAATAACACTATCATACCTTTCTTAAATGCACAAACGTTTATTTCAGATAGAGTATGGCAATAAACGTAATTAGTTTTCATTTACAGGGCAGCATAAAAGTATTCTTATACATTAGTGATGGAAATGGTTCGAAAATACCTTTTAAGTTCTGCCGTGCATTTCTTTTTCTTGTATGAAATTTATATATACATTTATGTTTGTATATAATTTGTATATAATATACACATCTACGTTCAAAATTAGTCGATTAAATTTCTATTATTCATTAACAATTAAATTCACTGAGTAATTATTTATTGAGTTAGTGAAATTTTAATTTTAAGTTAGTTAAAGTTTAATCTAGTTAAATTTTTAATTTAAATTGTACGTAAATCAATGAACATTAAAACTTTCATAGAAATATATTGTTAACAAAATTATAAATTTTTAATAAAATTCCTTTGTATTTGCTTATATTAACTTTTGTTTTTTCTATTAACCTTACTATAAAATCTGTACATTTGTAATTGAAAAACAATTTTCTTAAGATTTTTTTATTTATTTATTTTTAGAAGCGCAAAACAAATAAATTAAAATTGTTTTGTTAATCTAAGCAGATTTATGTTGGAACACATTTAAACAAAATTTTTTGTTGTACATAATAACCAAATTTTCGTTAAAACAATAAAACATTTCTATTTTCTTTTTTATGTGGTGTGCGGACGAAAATTTTATGAATAATTTGAATTGAAATTTAAAGTTTAGTCAGAAACTTAAATGCTTCAAATTAGTTTTTTTTTTTTTTTTAATGTTATTTATTTTGGAAAAGTTCAAAAATGCATTACTCCTTATCTTACACCTTAAATTGTAGCAAAATATCCATAATAATATAGAGTAAAAGAAAGAAATATGTGAGTCGCACCAGATTATTTATCGTGGAATTGATACGAGATAAATCACTCTTGTGAACAACATTAAAAAATTGCGCTGTGGAAATAATATCAATAGCATGTTTCATTTACCCTTAAAAATATCAAAATATTTTTGTAATGACAAGTTTTCTTTTCGATTTAATTTTGCAGAGACTGCATTAATATATCTGTGATATGCTATTCTTTTGAAACTTATTTAAATTATAATTTAAAATGGGTTTTAATAGAATAGGTTGAACAGGGCTTTATAATGTTAAAATAAATAATAATTATTATTATTTTTAAAATTCCAGTGTTCAATTCCCCATGACATATTGATCCTTTAAAGTTCATTATTATTACTAAATATGACTAAAATCTGTAATCTAGGTAGTTTGGTTTTAACGTCGCACTAGTACTGGGCAATGGGCAATGGGTAGTTTGGTTTTAACGTCACACTAGTACTTCGCAATGGGTAATTGCCGACGGTCTGGGACGCAGCCCTAAGGATGGTCCCGAGACATGCCATCACAATTTTTATCCTCCACGGAGGGGATGGCTTCTCCGATTCGGTGACCCCCAGAGGTATAATTTTGGATGATAACATGGAAAACATTGCGTCCATGATGGATTTTACGTGTACTAGCCACCATTGGTGTACACGATGGTCTTTGGCTGGCTCGAGTATCGAACCCGCAACCTTCCAATTACGAGGCCGGCGCTCTAACGACCGGGTTACTCTGTCCCTCTCTAATTTGGAATTCTTGACTAAATAATTTTCTTTCTTACCTTTTTATCCCCCGTATTAAACTTTTAAAATATAAATATCACATTTATTATAATTCATTGGAAAAATGGGTCGTTATGGTTATTTCATATTTGTAACACTTGAAAATTAAGAAATAGTAATATCAAGTATTTCAATTTCATCAAAGTTTGTGTAATAATAATAATAATAATAATAATAATAATAATAATAATAATAATAAAGTCATGGTAACAAATAAAATATTATCCTCTAAAATTAAATCGATTTGTAAACTAAAAATTGAGTATAATATGCTATTTTAAAAATTTAATCATTAAGAACATGTTAGATCTTTAATAATAGAATGATAAGTTCATGTTATAATCTGGAAATAAAATACATTATTTTTAATATTATTAAAAGATAAAATATATAATACACGCGTGTAATAAAAAACGTTATAATACTAGAATATTATTAAAAAAAAAGTATATATTAATAAAATTATAATTGTAGTAAAAACACATATGTAATGATATAATAATTACTTATGTAGGTCCTGTTTTTATGATAATTTTCACTATGTTTCATTTTATGTAGCAATGCGGTGGAGTTTTTGCTTTTTTCAAGAACATTACATTATTAACGGATTCCTCCTCTTTTATTATAATAACGATAGTTATTATTATTATTATTATTAATGACTGCTTTTTAAAAGTGAACTATTTCATTTCTGTATTTATTCATTTTGTACAGAATATGTATTAGGTTTCTTGTTTATGCTGTCGGGCTACTTGCGATATATTTAAACAACTTCTCTATATCGCCTCAGAAACCATATACAGTTCCCGCCGCTTTTTAAAATCACATTTGTTCTGAACCAAAGTGATTTTATTAAGCGACTGAATTTTATATCCGGCGAACGTTCCTGCACTTAAGGAAAAGGTATTACTTCCCTGAATTTGGAAAGAAACTTCATAAGGTAACGAATTAGTAAACAATATTAATTAATTTTTAAAAGATAATTTATTTTTTCTTCGATGTAAGTAAATTAAACGCATTCCAAGTTCCCACGCACTTTCGTTTGAGGAAAATCGTCATTACTTTACCAAAAATTCACGCTATTCTTATAAATTTAAAACCTTTCCGCTTAAACCTCCTGAATTATAGTAATTTCTAAATAAGAACTAGAAATTTCTTTTTAATAATTAGAAATTAATATATATATATATATATATATATATAATTTCAAATCAAATTTGTAACTTATTACTGTGTTTTTAAGGGGAAAAAAAAATCACAATGTAAATTTAAAAAAAATATGTTTGCATAAATGGTATTTTTGGCTGCTGAGGAGATATTTTTGATTTTATTAACCGGCGATACTGATTTTATTAAGCGGCGGCTTCAACAATAGTTTGTATTGATTTGATTCCGGTCTGGGCAATTTGATCAGATTAAGCGGCTGATTTTATTAACCAGTGAATTTATTAAGCGACGGTTACTGTATATAATTCTTTATTCCTGCATATGAAAACAATCCTTGAGACAGTTTTATATGTGTTTTGGGCGTTAATCGTGTCTTAATCATTAGTATTCAAATGCCAGTCTAACTCGTTTTTTCTTTCAATGTAAGTCTGTTTCTTGTTATTCAATTACTCCCCCACCTCCTTTCTCTCTAATGTTTTACAGAGGAACTTTCAATTCTCACATATCAATTTTTGTGTAATTATACACAACAGAAGCTGCGATATAACCTTTCCGGAAATGGGAGAAATAGTTGTTTAAAAGTTAGACGATTTGCATCAAAATCTGATAGGCACCAATTTATATCTAGTTGCAATTAAATGTAAACTTTTATAAAGTTCTTGAGTTACAATAGTTCAAAAAAAATTTTTTTATAGATAGACAGACAAACAGAAAGATGAACAAACATTCAGCAGACATAAAAAAAAAAAAAAAAAAACAGTCAGGTCATGTTTAGGATCGATAACCATAATTCAAAATTTTTTACTATTCCATAAAGAAGTGGCACAGTCGTCTGCTTCATAGATATAGTAATTTATATAGATCTATCATCCCCAATGTTAACGAGCAAAGATTTTTGATGCCGAAAAAGTTTTTTGGCATCAGCCATTAGAGAGTTAAAACTCGAAAACAGTAATAGAGTAGAATGGTAATGAATCTTGAAAATGCCGAAGTATTGCGCGGCTTTTAAGTGTTCTAATAAATACATGAAAAGATATGGGATACAGTCGGTAACAAAAGTCTCCGAACACTAGCAAAAATTCCTATATAAAAAAAGTACACTTAATTTCAGTTTTGTTAAATAAATCCTTGTCGAATCCTGTTTTTAGACTAAGAACAGGATTCGACAAGGATTTATTTAACAAAACTGTATTAAGTGTACTTTTTTTATATAGAAATCTTTGCTGGTGTTGGGAGACTTTTGTTACCGTGTATACCTATGTGTATTCCCGTGTATATTCACTCGGGGAAATATATCCATAAGAGAGTAAAATGGCCGTCTTTTCCCGATTAAAAAAGGTATCACTTTTCCCCTCTCAATGATCAATCTATGTCTTATTACTATATCTATAGTCTGCTTTAAGTCTCATGCTAGATTAGCGCGCTTACCTGTGAGAAAAACAAAATAATAATTTTGCAAGACACAGTTAAAGAATGTAAAAGTTTCCCCAGTTTAAATGTTTTCAAAATTAAATTTAATTTAACTGATAATTAATAAAAGATTTGAAATAAAAGAATCTTTTCTTGTAGCTTTGATAGTCGTAATAATAATAATAATAATGATATCAATAATAAAGTCCTTACTAGTTATTGAATTGTATAGAATAACTTTAATATCAGTTGTATATGAGAGATAAGTAGTTTTTCTTAGAGCGTATTTTGATTATATCGCTTTCAGTTAGAATATTATTTCTTTATTTTATTTTATCTTTCTTTTCTTTAATACCTATTCTTTGATATCTAATATCGCATTTCATACTGCCTCTTTACGTATACTTAACAATGAATGATAGCATTCGAAATTTTTTTATATGTCATTTATTTACTACAGAATACCTGCAATCGATGCTAAAAATGACATCATTTTACTGATTAGGTAAGGAACCTCAACAATCATAAAAATATACTTGAAACGATATTAGCTCTTGTAAATAAGTAAAGTAGATATTATTCGTAACTAATGATGAAAAATATAAAACGATGACGAATTACAAATCCTCATCTTCGTAAATTCCTTATTATTGGCTACGATAAATAACAAATGGGCTTTTTCAAGTGCGGCATTTTTTTTTTTTTTTTTTTTTTTTTTTTCTATTCATTTTAATCAATAATAGAATTAGATATCAAAGCATATCTATATTTAGCCTTCATTGTAAATATCCAAACGTTAATGTAACATCTGAAACTACTTTTCAAGTACTATTACTCAACGTAAAAACCTTTTCCAAAGAGAGGGCATTTTTATATATATATAATTCTCTTACAAACTTCTCTATTTTTCTTATCGAACTTCTGATTCAAATGTTATTCTGTATATTCTATTATACTGGTTACTCAAATTTCTTTTCTACAATAGTAAAAAAGTCGAAGGGGAAAAAAGGAAACTTTTCAGAATACGATACATTTTTGCATTGTGGATACATCGCATGCAAATCAAGAAAAACATCTTCCATGGGGCCGGAAACGCAACCTAGCTAAACGAAACCAAAAAGAGATGTTTGTCAACATCGCGCCCCCGCTGAGACGTCGGCTTTACGACTTTTCTACAAGAAAGTAAAGTGAATTTGGACATCGGACTTCATAGAAGTAGCCAGGCAGGAAGAAGTTTTTTAGAATCGTCATAATAGCAAAACGGGTGGGTTTTTTCAACACAAACTTCTGTTGTAAATCTTTGGATGCGCCAGAGGCTTATTATGATGGTTTCAAACATTTTTCATCTCCGGCACCCCCGCAGAGGGAACAAATGTGGGAAAACGATTCTGGTTTCACTTTCACACCTTGAAATAGGGTGCAAGAGAGACTATTTCTTTTGTTCAGTGCCACAAATGTTTCGTCTAACAAATAAATACTGATGGGAAAAAAATATATACATAGGATTATAAATGTATATACATATGTTACCGCACATGCATTGCCCATTGACTGTAACAGATATTATGCACAGATGACACAGTAAATGTAGATGCATTAAACAAAGGGAACTAGTATAGTCTCTCTTTGTTTTTTAAGTGAACGTTATTTCTATTTATATTATTAGAGTACTATTTCTATATTTATTCATAGTATGCAGTACTATTAGAGTCTCTTTGGATATAGAATGGACTTTCTTTGTTTCAATATCCTATGTATTGCATAATCATCGTTGCACTTATCATTATTTTTAAATGGTAATTAATTAATTAATTTTTGTACTTTTTTTATGATTTTGTTTTTCTTTTCTCTCTAAGAAAGTAAGGTCACCATAAAAGGCATTACTTCTTGATTAAAAAAAAAAAAAAAAAAAAAAAAAAAATATGAAAGAAAGGAAGAAAGAAAGAAAGAAAACTAGACAATTCCCAATGATTTTAACCGATCGGCTTTGTCTGGCAATCCAGAGATTTTAACGAAATCTAGATTATCTTTTTTCCCCTCAGAAACGTATATATTTACCAGTGAGTCAATCGATTATAATATTATATAAATAGAATAAATAAAAATGATCGGTTGAATGATGAGTGGTTCAAATAGGACGTTAAGGCTCTTGATCTGTAGATCCACTAGTTAGAAGTTCACATAATAAATTTTACTCTAGGGTTAGGATACCGATGACGATAGATGAAGAGGCCCTTTAAATACTAGGTCCCGTTCTAAATACATTAATGTGCGAAAAAAATGGCCATAGAGTGACACCCCCATACTCTCTAAAGTGAAGCCAATGCTTCTCTATCTACTTTTTGGTGTTTCTCTAAACGAACATCCTTTACTAGGATTCAAACTGGCATCTGCAGTGTTGCCAGACTTGGGGACTTTTTTATTCAACTACCACCAATAATTTTGAGAAGTAAAATTTGACATACATAATACACGATTAATCTTCGATGCGGTTAGGACACTGTTGCTATAAAAATTTAATGGTGGACGTTGATTAAAAAAGTCCCCAAATATGGCAACACTGGGCATCTGTCAGTAAGTCTGTTACATGCCACTGTCTTTTTTTTTGGGGGGGGGGGGATGAATTCCGCTATTTTCTTCCGAAAATGGTATCTCCTTAAGTAATATACTTAAATAATAAGTACAAAACTTTGAATAAGAACCATAAAATGAAAGCACTCGCAGCAATTATTTTGGGTAGAAAGAAGACACGACCCTTTGACAAGCGAACAAGCAAGGCGCACGAGTACTGCAAAGAAAGCGGCAATGCACTTTTGTTGCGAGTTCTTGCATTTTATGGTGTTTATTCAATGTTTTGTACTTTTAAATGCCAGTTCTATGGTACTTTTTTATAATATACTTAATTGTTTGAAATTTTTTTCTGAACCCTTAATAACCTTTACTCTAACATAAATTTTTCGTTAATTAAAAGAAAAATAGATTTAAAAGTTTCTACAAATAATGAGTTAAAAGCCAGAGCAGAGAAAAAATGCTAAAATCTTGGAAACTTAGGTAGAAGTACAAATCAATTTTATATATAATTCTCGCAATATAACAAAAAATAAATAAATAAATAAATAAATAAAAAATAACACAATGCATTATTGAAATAGATTAAAACAATATCGAAGAAATTCTTGTGCTGCCACAATTAAGCTAGTTTATCATAGCGAAGAAAGTTCTCGCATTCGGTTGATTTGTTTATTATATGAAGTAATTTTATTTCTATGTAACGTTAAGCATTTTAAATGCGAAAAGTCTATCTTAGATTCGTTAAGGCAGAACTGGCATTTCTATATTCTGTTTAAAATTTATGTACATCCCGCTAAGAGTCTGACAGCATGAAACCTCTAAATTTATTACATTCGTTATTTGCACCAAACGAGAAAGTGAAAAAGAAAAATCTATTAGAATTAAAAACATTCTTTTTATATGAAATGTCATTTATCACAGAGATCACATTCGTTTACGATTCAATTAATTTTTTTTTTCTTTTTTTCAGTAAGAATGTTATATTTCCTCGGCCAAGGGATCGTCGTTTATGACTGTAATTGAAGGTTGACTACTTGTAAACTGGCTAATAGAAGTACAATTGGAAAAGCAAGTTCTGGAAGTCCCCATATTTTGTCTATTTTGAAAAGGTAACATTCAGAAATATAGAATAGTAAATTTAAGTTAATAAAAGAAATTTTTATTAAAGATATTTGTTTTACTTAGAGTTTATCAATAGGGAAAATATTGCTCGGTATTAAACCTTCTTATGCAAAAGAACAAGAATTTTTTCTATATTTGTTATCTCTGTAATCATAATAATTTAAAATAAGAGCGAAAAATCATAGGGTTAGCATAGATTATGAACATTTTCCAATGAGGAATTTGTACACATGGGGGATTTGAACAAAATACTATTCTTCTGGTAGTTTTAGGCCCATAAATTTCAAAAAGTTTATTAAAAATGCAAAAAAAAGTTCTCAATAATTTAAAAAATAACTTTAAAATTAACCAAAAATCACGTGACTTCAAAACGCTGCCTGACGTCACACTTTATGATGCTTCAATGTTTACATTCTGTTAGCCTGGTTAGTAAGCAGCAATTCATTTTAACTTTCGTAATTATTAATCGTTTATGTGATTTCTGAGCATTTTTTTTTCATCTTATAATCATTCAATATCATTATCACCATTTTCCATTATTGTCATTTTCAAATGTTTTCTTTTCATGGTGGTTGTCCAATGTTTTCATTTCATAGGATCCTGTGGAACGCTAAAGGATAACTTTTGAGAAGCGTTAGCCGTTGTATTAGTGCAAAATGGTACAATACAATATTAATATGCTACATATTTTTATATCCGTCATTATTATAACATACAAAACCTATTTCACTGATTCAAGAAGCAAAGCAAAGCACGAAATCGAACGTAAACAACGATTACTTTCGTTTGTTTTCATAAAGAGTGACGTCACGATATATTATACTGCGTTTTCTCGATAGAGTAAATAGTGCGATGTTAAATTTGTTATAAATCAGTCATTAGATTTCAAATAAAGAAAATGTATGTTTTTATTTTCTTACCTTTTCGTTTTCTATAAGAATAAAATCAGAAAACGTGCAAATTGTCTATTGTACATTCTCGTTCCATCATTTAGCCTTCTATTTACTTTGCGTGGGATCAAGCAACGGATTGACAGAGTGACAGAAAGACGGACATATATGTTAATTGAATTCATAATCACGCTTAAAAATTGTTAGAAAGTGCTAAAAATGCGTAACACAAACGAAGCTGCAATTCCAGTAATTTCCAAACTGTAGTCTTTAATATATCTGAATATTTCAACGTAGCTCTATAAATCTTAACGCTAATATTTACCATATTCTATAGAAAACATTTCTTTTGAAATATGAATAATAAATGTCAAATTCATTATGATTTGTTTATAATACAAAACTATTTAACTATAATATATATATATATATATATAAAGTTTTTCATACAACGCAGTGAATTCGGATTCCTTTGGGTGTCCCTGTATAGAAATTAATTGCGCTATTTATTATTTTACCATGTTTTTATTAACTTCTATTCTTGTTTGTTTGTTTGTATGTTTGTATGTTTGTTTCTTTATATGTTTGTTTGTCCGGTACAAATCTTGCAATCAAGTTTTAACTATAACTTCCCTACTAGCTAGACATTTGAAACTTTCACAGTAGCTGAGAACACGGTGACAACACAATACTTCGAAGTCCGATTTTCGAATTTTTGATGTTTTCTTATAATTAATTAAAATATAAAAATAATAACCTCCTAAAAGCGTTAAAATAGCCATTAAAATATTAGCTATAATTTAATTGTTGCCAAAAAAAAATTTACGAGTTCATTTCCTTTCGACATAAAAATAAATACATTTGATTAAACGTGAACGTTAAAAAGTTAAAAAAAAGATTCATCAGAAAATTTAAAGCATGGTATATAAAAAGTTTTTTTTATCTTATAATTATACTATATTAAATAAGAAACTTGCAATAGCAAACTGAAATAACATAGGTCATTTTGAAGTCATTCTGAAAATATTTAAAGATGCTAGAGGCGTACAGATGGATAAATAGACAGACTTAAAGAAAAACAAACAGGTAGACTAATTCAAATCATAATCACTCTTATAAACATTGTTGAAAAGTGTTAAAAACATTTAATGTAAACAAAAATGCAATTACAACTTTTATTGTACACTAAATATTTTTGTCAGTCCATGTAAATTTTAATGCTAATCGTAGTGTATTCTATAGAAAACATTTTTTTCCCTTGCATAGAAAAGATAAATATCCAATTTCATTATGATCTGTGCAAAATAAATGTATTAAAATGTGGTGTTCAGAAATACCTCTCACATAACGCAATACTTCGGGATTCTTTTGGGCGTCCCTGTACCATTACAATTTACCAGTTAAAAATAAGTTCAAAGATCAAGGAGAATGATATTTATTAGTTTTTCTACTTCTAAAAAAGAGCTCAGGTTATTACTTTCTCTTACCCATGGTAGGGAAAGTATTGTTTTTGGGTAAAATTTTCGAACGCGAATTTCTGTTATATTTACATGTTCTGAGGTCTCCTGAATACGAAAATCATGTTTTTAGCAAATGGTCTGTGTGCATGTCTGTGTGTCTGTCTGTGTGTCTGTCTGTTATCAGCATATCTCAAAAACAAATTATGGCAGAAAGTTCAAACTTGGTATTCTAAATGTGTATCATATAAGGATGCTACACTAAACGTTTCGTTAAGATCAAGCAAATGGTTCGTGTACAGGGACACTCAAGAGAATTCAAATACATTACGTCTGTGGGGGAAATTGCAGGTAAGTAGAGTTTAACATCTATAGACTGCACTAAACCAAATGAAACGAATGTATATTTTTTGTAATAGAGATAGTCAAGAGAGGGAAAAAATTGTTTATGTAGGAGTCTCGCCTCGGGGGGGGGGGGGAGTCCCCCCACGAGGGGAGTAAATTTTCATGATGGGTATCTTTCAATAGAGCTCGCCAATACCTTTAAAACGAATGGTTGAACCATCGATCTGCGATAATTTAAAATAAAGTTATCGATTTTTTTTTTTTTTTACTTTTAACGAAAAAAAAACTTAGAAAAAATGTATTATTATTATTATTATTATTATTATTATTATTTTTTTTTTTTAATATTCAGAATAAAATGGACATTTTTTGGATATTTAGTGTTATACTACTTCTCTAATATGGAGATATCGTCTGCATTATCATAAAAGATAATTTTTTTAAATAATAATTTTAATAAATTATTTTTTAAAAACAGAATTATGTTTTAATAGCCGAATTAAATTCTATATAAATATAGGTGCATTAATGAAACGAGGGGTTGAGGGGGGGGGGTAGCCCCCCTCACACAGAACTAATTATGATATAAAACTCTTCCGAAGCCTAATTTGAATTGTTTAACTCAGGTTTACATAACAGTATTCGTTATCTTACCTATTATTCGTTATCTAACCTGTATTTATAGTATTTAATTTCAGGGTAAGAGAAAGTCGTGTGAGTGACACACCAGATTATTTTTTATAGTTGCCATATCATAGTTTGACTCTTATGTACATAATTCTGATACTGTATATTCCACTTTTGGATGGAATGTAACTATTATTAAATAACTAATAGTATAAATATATGTCATAATAATATACATATATGCATATATGCATATATGTCATAACAGTATATATAAAACAAAATTGTAAATCACGTATATATTTTTACTTTCCGAACACAATAGTGAGGAAAGTATTGTAATCATGTCAAAAATCCGAATTGGATATTTTGATGTTTCTATACGTTTCGAGGTCCAATGAGTCCGTTTTCACTATTTTTGCGATGATATATGTACGTGTGTGTGTATGTGTGTATGTATGTGTGTGTATGTGTGTATGTATGTGTGTATGTCTGTGAGTGAACACGCTAGCGTCTAAACGCTTTGTTCGAATAACCTGAAATTTGGTACGTATATTGTAAGTCACCATAGTACGAACCCTATAGATTTTGGTGAATCTAGCACTTATAGTTTTTTTACAGGGACACAAAGAAAAATTCTTTATCATTATGGCCTATGGGAGCAAAATCTTAAAAGTGCGATAGCATCTAAACGCCTTATTTAATTGAACAAAAAATTTATACACATATTATAGGTCACAAATACTCAATCTGTATAGATTTTGGAGAATCTATCACTTATAGTTTTTTTACAGGGACACAAAGAAAATCATTATGGCCTATGGGACCAAATTTTTAAAAGTACGATAGCATCTAAACGCCTTATTCAATTGAGCTGAAAATTTACATGAGTATTATAAATCACTGTTGCACTAACTATAAGCATTTTGGTGAATCTAGCATCTATAGGTTTTTACAGGGACACAGCGAAAAATTCTTTGTCATTATGATCTATGGGCTCAAAGTTCAGTAGCGTTAAATAAAACATCGTGTAATATATGGAGAAAAATTCTCAAACACTCTATTATGGTTTTCTCTTTTTTGTTTGTTTAACAGCTCCTCTTTCTTTACTTTATCTACAAAACTGTTAATTACTCAATGTTCGGAAAGTCGAGTGGAGTCACTCCAGATTTTTTTATTTTTTATTAGGACTGAGGACTCTATTAGTCTTAGTCTACGGATTTTTACGATACCAGTTTTACGATGGTTGGACATTCATCGAAAGCGTAAGCTAGAGCCGTTTGGTAGATCCAGGTCTTCTCGCAAGTTTAAAATCCTCCGTATTAAATCTGTACAGGAAGTTTTGAGCACTGCTGTATATTTTCTTAAATTACACACTATTACAGTGGGAGCGCTAGCAATAATTTGTATGTATTTTTTAATAAAAATTAGCGGTCAAACTAAAAAAATATATACATGAAAAATGTGGATGTGTGCTTCAATAATTTTGGACTGTATGTTACACAACAACAAGATATTAATCTACACTCTAAAAGCCATTATTTATTTATTTATTTATTTATCATCATCGTCGTCAAGATTATCATTATCAATAATATCATCATTTTAATTATCTTTATTAGTACGGAGGACTATTAGTCTCAATCTACGGAGTTTTACAATACCAGTTTTACGATAGTTGGACATTTATCGAAATCGAAAATATAATTGAATAATTTGAAAACGATGTTATAATAATAATAATAATAATAAACTAATAGTCCTCCATACTAAACTAAATTCTGCTTTTGCCCGAATTTCATCAAAATCCCTTTTTATTATTTATTTATTTATTTTTTATTTATTATTTTTTTTGAAAGAAAAAGAAAAGAAAAGAAAATTAATAATAATCAGTATAAAAAGTAAAAGTTTTTTTTTTTTTTTTTTTTTTTTTTTTTTTTGTTTGAGGGGGGTGGGGGTAGGTTGAGAAGGTCAAAATGTTTTTATATTTTATCAATAAATTCATGTTGATTCAATGTAAAAAAAAAAAAAGATCTGTTTGCGATATAAAAAGCATTCAACGGGGTGGGAAAGTCAATTTTGAAATCACTTAAACCTGAACGGTCCTGGTCTTTGCCAAAATTTTATTTCTTTTGTTAAGATTAACTGTACAACTCATCATATTAAGTATTAATTTACAATCATACAACAGGAATTGTGCTGCCATTAGGGTATTCATTATCAAAACTCTTCCTCATTCTAAAAGGTGAAGAAACAAAAACTAAACAACGCCTTAATTTCTTTTGTTTTAATCTCTGAGACAATAACTACCTAACTTATTAAATAATAATAAATAAATAAATAAGAAAATAATCGTAAAATACATTAACATACGCTTTTATTTATTTATATTCCAATTTATTAAATTACATCGAAAAATTCTCTGTGTGGTATTAAACATGTAAAATTATAATTGCACTTAAAAATTGTATTAAAAATATTTCACTTTAGAAGATATTATCATATGGATGCATGAAGTTTCTTCATAGAACTCCAAAGACTTTGGAAAAACCTTAGAACACACACACACATACACACAAGTTAGTAAATGCATATTATACTTTTTTTAAAGTAATAATAATTAATAATAATAATAATAATAATAATTAAAAAAAAAAAGATTTATTGTAAAAAGTGAGAAAATCATACTATTAATGCATGAATGGGTAGTAATTACATGTATGATATATTACATTTCTTAAGAACTATTCGAATATTAATTATATATATTGAATATCTTTAATAATAAGCATATGATTCATGTCTATACAGACAGTTATTTAATAACATTCAAAATCTTTAATATTCTTCTGATTTGCTGCTTGTCTATGAGTATTAAAAATTCTACTGTGAATTCAATTGATTCTTGGATCAGTATTCTTCGATTTTTCCTGCCTTTCTCCATTTAAGATGCTTTCCAGGAAAAATCCGTCTTATTTAGAATGGAAAATAATGACATGTCGAGACATTTTGCGAATTTTAGTAAGTTGAAAAGACGTATAACCGATATTAGCGGCGTATAAACGAAGAATTTTTGCATTAAAATGAATAGGAATGAATAGAGACTTTACTAAAAGGACGTATAAACGGTGCTTTACTGTACTTGATTTACATTTATACGTCCTTTTCGGGAAATTCCGATTCATTCCTATTCAGTTTAATACAAAAGTTTGTTTATACGCCGCTGGATATCGGTTATAGATCTTTTACATTTATACGTCTTTTCGTGGTACCCCGATTTATTCCTATTCAGTTTAATACAAAATTTCTTCGTTTATACGCCGCCTTAATATCAGTTACACGTCTTTTCTACTTTTCTGAAATTCGCAAAATTTCTTGGCTGGTCATTATTTTAATTTCTAAATAAAAATTTTGGTGAGTACGCGAATTGTGGTACCGATATCATAACTCTGGAACTTTTCACATTCTATTAACAAAATGAAAAGAAATTGTCAGATGCTAATTCAAGCGATGGTGATGTAAAATGTGAAGAAGTTATTCCACTTTCCTTTAAAAATGTAATTTTGCATTGAAAAACTTCGAACTTATTTTGTTTGTGAAAACACAGGGGGAAAAATATTTAATAAATTCAATTCAATTCACAATACAGTTCTTAATACTTATAAGCAATCAACACGTCCGACAAATATTAAAGACATTTTAATTTAATTAAACAACTTCGTTTATGGACTACTTATAATTAAAGATATGCAATAAATATAATTACTTATACTCAAGATGTATACATTATATATTCAAGATATCAGATATATAATTAGTACTCAAATCATGCATTATTGGTATGATTTTTCTCACTTTTTAAATCATATCGTTTTTTTTTTTTTTTTTTTTTTTTTTATTATTATTATTATTTAATTATCATCTTCAAGGGTCCTCTTCACTCACCGCTGCCGGAAGCCGAAGCTAATGTTATTCTATGGAAAATTTTTCTTTACAAATAACTTACTAATACATATTTTCAAATTCTGTTTTCACATTCTGAAAATTCCCAGCTGTTAAACTGACGGACCTTTTTTAAAAAATTATTTTTTTAAATTTTTTATATTTTATTTTGAAGCTGCAAAATGCGAATTTTCAATATGTGAATTTTTTTCATTTTGCAATTTCAAAATAAAATATTAAAAATTAAAAAAATACATTTTATAAAAGGTCTGTCAATTTAACAATTGGGAACTTTCTAAATGTGGAAACAGAATTTAAAAATATGTATTAGTTAATAAGTTATTTGTATAGAAAATTTCCCCCATAGAATAACATTGACTCGGGCTTCCGGCGACGGTAAGTGAAGAGGGCCGTTAAACATAAATTATACTATAAAGCTCTATACCAGTTATTATCTTTAAAAAATTTATTAATTAATATTTAACATCAATTTTGATTCGATGCCTAAAAAATTATAACAATCAGATTTTTTTTTTTTTTTTTTTTACGTCAGTCCCTTGAAAGACGTATAAACGATGCTTCACTACATTTTGACAGTGTTGGTTGAAAAGCGTTTGTATGTTAAAGTGGTCAAATATGGAAGCTTTCTCATCTCTCCGATTTTGACAGAATATAATCTCGACAAACACTAGACTACGAAATCTTTCCCAATTCCCTCTCGGAGAATTCGCATCAATTATGTTTCAAGAGATAAAATAAAAAGGAAAAACCAAAATATAAACACCCTACAAAACCGAGTGATAGTTTTTTCCGCCGGAAAGTCCTCCTAAACACCTCTCACAAAGGAAGAAACAGTGGGCAGTCCCCTCCCATCGAAATTAACCGTTTAAAAATCAATCTTTTTTTTTTCCTTCTTGTGACTGTATTTCATTTCATCTTTTGTTACTCCATGCCTAATAGACCCAGGTGTGCATTTTCATTACTTTTCATCTGTTGCGACCCGCAGGCAGAATATGTGGCCGCATCAAAGTAGCCGCGGAAATTAAGCTATTAGCTGGCAACGGGGGCAGAAAAAGTAGAAGAGAGATGAGATCTGTTTTTTCATTTTCTTTTACACCTCTGGAAAATGTACTCGATTCATCATTGTATTCGAGCTTTTATCTTTCTTTTCTGGGAGTTGCTAGTTTATTTGAAGACTCTATACAGAGGTTTGTTCATTTTTAAAAAACATTTAGAGATCACTTGAAATGATAATGCGCCGTTTAGATGTCACAGTGGTAGCTATGGCTACAGAGATTTGAATAGAGGTACAGAGATTTGAATAAAGGACTGTTCGTTTTTAACAGCTTTTGGGGATCCCTTGAAAAGAGGGCATTCCATTTAAAGGTAGTCTTATGTCACTGTAGTAGCTATTGGCTGCGCAGAGAGGTTTTTTTCCCTCACTTTTATAAACAGCATTTAGAGATCACTTGGAAAGGTGATGTT
This sequence comes from Salticus scenicus, assembly GCA_963930645.1. Lineage (NCBI taxonomy): Eukaryota > Metazoa > Arthropoda > Arachnida > Araneae > Salticidae > Salticus > Salticus scenicus. Next base: position 266,015,115 of record OZ005656.1, on the reverse strand, counting down.
CCGTTTAGAAATAGTTTAATGTCACAGAGTCAGGCTATAGACTATGAATGGCTCACCCGTAGCCTTCGAAGCTTGTAGTCTAAAATTTTGTCATACGCATCGAAATTTACGACATTTATATATATATATATATATATAATATTTACCTTACGTGAACCAGTTACGATTATTTTTTGTCAAAATAATACGATATTGATGTAAAATAACGCGAGGATAAAAAATAGTATTTTTAAATGGACAATATTTAAGCACGCGGACTCAGCTCAGTGATTTAATACGAAAAAGTACGATTTAATACGATTTGAATAGAGGATTGTTCATTTTTAACAGCTTTTGGGGATCCCTTGAAAAGAGGACATTCCATTTAAAGGTAGTCTTATGTCACAGTAGTAGCTATTGGCTATGCACAGAGGGTTTTTTTCCCTCACTTTTCTAAACAACATTTAAAAAGATCACTTGGAAAGGTGATGTTCCCTTTAGAAATAGTTTAATGTCACAGAGGCAGCTATAGACTAGGAATGGTTCACCTCTAGCTTTCGAAGCTTGAAGTCTAAAATTTTGTCATACGTAGCGAACTTTACGAAACTTCTATATATATATATATATAATATTTCTCTTACGTAGACTATTTACTATTATTTTTTGTCAAAACGGTACGATATTGATGTAAAATACGCGAGGATAAAAAATAATATTTTTAAATGGACAATATTTAAGCACGCCCACTCAGCTCAATGATTTAATACGAAAAAGTAACGGCATTTGTATGATGAGATTATTTTATTATCGAAAAATGTATTTTTAAAAGTTGCTTCTTCAGAATCTTTGGAAGCGTCGTTTTAAACATAGCAATATTTTAAAAATATATGTGGAATACTTTAAAAAATACGAATTATCATCATAAATCGACTAAAAAACGCAATCATAAAAAGTATAATCAAAATAGAAATTTGTTTAAAAAAAAAAAAAAATGTGCCAACCAGGAATTTTATGTTGAACCTTTCTTTGAAGGATTTTGCTTTCCCTATCGCACAATACTAATTTGGTTTTAATAATAATTTGGCCTCCGGTAAATTAAAATTTTAATTAGGTGGAGAAATTGGTATAATATTTATGAGTGCCAAATTTTAAAGGTAAATAAAAAAAAGAAAAAAAGTGCGAAAATTTCGCAAGGGTTGTTTGCCAGTAATATATATAATTTCTATTAACACATTAGAATTTAACAAATACGAGTATTCGGAGTGAAAACACTATGAACTGTTATCATAGCTGTCAAAGAAATGCACTAAATGGAAGAAAGAGGAAGAGAAAAACATCGAATAGAAAGCGGAAATATTATTCGATTGCTTTATCATTATTATAACTAATCGGTATGAACCCCACAGCACTCCATTTTTACACAGGTATTTACTAATTTATTTCGCCTTGCCAGTTTGCAACATGACATTTAAAACAAATTTCTTCGTCATTTATGTCATGATATTTATATATTTTGAATGGTTAACGTCTCCGAATAAAATAACATCGTAATTTTTTAATTCAAGCTTTATAACCACGTGTCTATTTATTTATTTATATTATTAATTTTTCGTAACGTAATTGAATTTTACATATTGAATTTATTATTGTTATATACTGAATTTATTTATTACTAAAATAAAATTTCAAAATAAACCTCTGTATGTAAATAGAAAAAGGAATTTTCTATGTTTCATTTATTAATTCAATCAGCGAACGCATTTGCAAAATAATGCAAATCATTGATAAATTTCATTTTCTTTATCTCAATACATCGTTGCGATTGTGATGTAACTTTTTCTGCTAAATTATCTTTTTCATTATTTTATTCAGTTGAAGTATACGTATGAAAAACATGAATGAAATTACTTTTTTTTATCTATGACATTATTTTCAGCGTTAGTTTCGGGAAACTTGGGCTTTTATTATTGATTATAAATATTAAGATTATAAATATTTATGTATGGTTATAAATATTTAACTGTTACACTTTTAATTTATGAATAAAAATAAAAACCATAATGCTAATCTAATTCAAAATTGAAATAACTAATGTAAAAATAATTGTGAACAACATTATCCGCGTTTGTAATGATCGATAGATGGCGCTTTCTCAGCTGCAGTTGTTAGTAAATTATAATAGCCACGTGTATTTATTATTGTTCTTTCTTGTTGTTCTATCATTGTTTCAGCGTGAAAGCTATCAGTGGTGTGATAATTTCACCTTAGCCCACCAGAGGGCGAGCATTTCATTACAATCGCGGATACTAAGTGCACTTAATATATCTAGTATTATTCTAAAAACCAAAACTGTTATAATTTTTTTAATATGAAAGAAAATTAATAAAAAATATTGAAAAAATTCACAAATTACTGAATTTTGGCGCATAATGAAAAAATCTTTCTTTTTATTGATTTGCATGAATTGTTTTTGTCCTTTTCTTCAGGAAATATTCAGCAGGAAACCTACATGCATGTTTTGACTTAGACTGTTTAAAAATTAGCTTTTAGAGAATACATTTTGCTTGTTAGGGTACCTTTTCATTTCCCCCTTTTACTTTTCCTGCCAAGTTTTAACTTGAGTATAAAATTGCAGTAAACTTAATATGTAAGAGTTCTATAGTGAAAAACGAGGCTGATTCAATTTGACTGCATACCAACTCGCCCCCTCCCCTGGGGGGGGGGAAGTCCCCCCCTCGAGGGGAGTAAATTTTTATGAGGGAGTAAATTTTCATGTAGGTGCATTAATGAAACGGGGGGTTGAAGGGGGCGGTAGCCTCCTCACACAGAACTAATTATCGTATAAAACTCTTCCGAAGCCTAATTTGAAATGTTTAAAACAGGTTTACATAACAGTACTCGTTATCTTACCTCTTAATCTGCAACCTGTATTTATAGTATTAAATTTCAGGATCAGGGTAAGAGAAAGTCGTGTGAGGGACACACCAGATTATTTTTAAGAGTTTAAATAACTATTTTCCATTTTCCAAATCAAATTCGTGGCCATAAAATTACCGAAGAGTGATAAAAATTTGCGGAGGAAGTAACGTCCCGAGAAAACGGTGGGTGATGGGGCGAAATGGGTCTCGGATTCAGGAAGTCATTTTACATAAGAATCAGCATAAATGGTATTAGGGCTCGATTTTTTTTTTTTTTTTTTTTAGCTTAGTGTAATTCGAAGATGAACAGATACTCTTCTCCCTCCTTCATCTTCACCTCTTATTTATTTATTTATTTATTTATTTATTTATTGCTATGGCTTTGATCGTATTGTTGTAAATAATTTTTAAAATGCCTTAAGGCACACCAAAAAATATTACCTGAATGAGGGCACAGATACACGGATAGACAGACGGATAGACAAACTGGACTCTTTAACACTTTTTAATTTTATTGGAAAGTGTGTATAGTCATCTGAAATAATAATAATATTAATAATAATAATAATAATAACTATTTCGCTGCATTCGATTATATTTTTCCGTTAAGAATTAAGGATTTCAATTGTTACATTGGGTTTAACTTGGACTGTTAAATATTATAAAAATCTTTTTTGAGAACTTGTTTTGGTTGTAATCAAAGCAATTATACACCAGATATGTGATATTTATTTAGCTAGAATAAAATACCTTATAAACATTCACCAAACAAACGTTCAGATTTATTACAATCTGATAATCAATGAATATTGAATATTTATCAAAGAAATGTCTCTTAGTCTGAAATTACAGAAAATGATTCGCCTTTCAGAGCACATTAGGTGACAGCCTTCCATTGCAACATTATCAGCTTTTAATTTTACGGAAATAGAACGGATATTGCTGATTTAGTTGCAATTTTGAAAAACATTAGTTTTTATTTCACTTACCCGGAAATAAGTTCATAATAATGGGATTCAGCTTTCAGAATAGATAGATGTCTAAAAGTATTACAGAGGAAAGGGGGGGGGGGGTGAAGTGTTGAATTTTTAGCAGTGTATTTAAGAAATTCTTAAGATTACATATGTATACAAGTACATATATATTATATAATATTATATTAAGTATACAGATATTATTTATATTACACAAGTATATATTATACAAGTATTATATATATTATACAATACAAATATAAATGATAGATTTCGTAATAAAATTTAACCTTAAAGTTCAGCAAATTATACAAATATTCTATATATTATACAAGTATATATATATGCATTCTTTCTTTTTCCATTAAACATTCAATGTCTTCATTGTTGAGTTGTCAACTATTCTTAAAATTAGTAATCAAACATTAAAACATATGATAATCAATCAATAAATAAATATCCATGTTGCTGTATAGTATCATTATTCTTTATCAGCTGTGAACCACTAAAACTTGAATTTTGCTTGTTTTACTCCATGAACAACTAAATCCCTGAATTATTTTGCTTGTTTTAAAGCACGTGACTCCTAATATATCATCCTATGAGTATTTTTTGTTTATTATGGTTGTTTTCTATTAGATTCTCTGTTATTTTGAACTTAATAGTTTATTCCACTTTAAATTCCACTTCAATTATTTTCATGTACGATAGAGAACCCGCTAGTGATTTGCTATTATAGCTGAAAGTGAACGAAATCGTACATTGGTGTTCAAGGGTGAAAAGGTCTCTCCTGATGAATTTTTTCACCCTTCTGAACTTCTCGTACTTGAAAAATATTCATTCTTATTGGTCTATGTTGTTTCAGTGATTTTCTATCTGTTGCTTGTCTTTTACACTACGTTTAATAATTCATTATTAATAATTCATTATTATTATATATATATATATATATATATATAAATGGGGGGGGGGGATTGTTTGTGTCCATGTAAAAATGTAAAACGCTTAATAAAAATAATTATAAGATTTAAAAAAAAAAAAAAACTCTTTATATACCATGTTTTTAAATTGTCTGTTGAATTATAGCTATACGCAAGCGAAAAGATGACGTCATTGGGCGTCCGTGCGGCCAAACAAAAGATTTTCTATGTTAATCGTCCATTGGTTTTTTTGTAAAAAATTATTAAATGTAAACTGACATTATCTCCTGATTTTAATCCCCATATTTGGGTATAGTTTTTTATAAGTTATTGCCTATATGTATTAGATTGAGTTATTTTTACAGTAAAATTGATAAAATTTTAATTTTAAATTTCAAAACTCTATAAAAAACAAAATGGCAAACTTCTATTTTCGGTTATTTACACAATAAATATCCGACTAATATGCTAATTAAAAGTAAAATGATAAATATTCTATCATAATTTGAAGTGAAATTTGTTTTCAAATATCAAAAAAAGTATCTGATATAAGGTAAGCCATCAGGATAGTATAAGATACTAATACCTTGCAGAGAGTGTAATAGATTTTATCTTTGCCGCCTATGGCGGAAAAAAAAAAAAAAAAACATTAAATTATCTGGCAAACATATTTAATTCCTTTTAAAAATCATGGTTATTTTAACAACGTATATCAAGAAAGCAATCAGTAATATGAAACAATATTTCGTAAAATAAATTTTACGAAAATATACATCTGTCATGTATGTTTTTGCATTGCATTTTTTATCGTCAAATGCAAAAAACGCCAAGGACGACAGAGTTTTGAAATTTAAAATTAAAATTTTGTCAATTTGACAGCAAAATAACTTAATCTAACACATGTGCATGATAACTAATTTGTAATTATACCCAAATATGGGGATTAAAATCGGGAAGTAATTTTCCTTGATTTTTAATATTTTTTTTTTTTTTCAAAAAATTCAATGGGCGATTGACCTAAGAAATCTTTTCCTTGGCCCCACCGACGGTCAGTGGAGTCACACTTCGTCAGCGTATAGAACTATATTAGCACTTTATCAATGTGTATAAAATTTTTGAAGTGATAATGACGTCAATTTTTGTGAGATGCATAATTTAATTTTTTACAATTTTTTATTGTTCATGTATATGTATTTATTTTTATGTCGAAAAAAATGAACTCGTAATTATTTTTTTAGGCAACAATTAAATTATCTAATATTTAAATGGCTAATTTTAAAGCTATTAAGAGGTTATTATTTTCATATTTTAATTAATTAAAAGAAAACCAATCAAAAAATCGAGAATCGGGCTTCGAGGTATTCCGTTGTCATCATCATCATCTTCTGAGCTATTCTAAAAGTTTCATATGTCTAGCTAGTCGGGAAATTAGTTAAAAATCGATTGCAAGATTTGTACTGGACAAACAAACAAAAAATTAAACAAACAAGAAAGCGAGTTTATAAAAACATGGTAATAACAGTTTACATGCTAAACATTAATAATTTAAAATTCATTATTATAACTTTCCTCTATCATATTTTCAATATATTTTAAATTCCTAATAACTCTATTTCTTTCTTTCTTTTTCTTTTTTTTTTTTTTTTTTTTCAATCATGATAAAGTTTTATCTTTATCTTTTAACCGTATTTTCGTATTATTACGTTAAGTATTTGTATACTGTGATATTTTAATTACTCTCACATTATATATACACACACACACACACATATATATATGTATATAATTCATGTTAAAATACTAATTGATAAAGATTTTTAAGATAGTAACTAGTATATTACTTTATAATAGAATTTACATTTGAAGATAATGATTAAACCAATAAAATATTTACTGTAAAAAGTATGAAAAATCATACCATTAGTGCATGACATGAGTATGTGTCTCATGTCTTAAGTATTGCACTACACATCTTGAGTATTAATTACCTATGCATATTGCATATCTTGAGCAATAAGAATTTTACACGATTTATGGCTATACATTAATACATGTCTATAAGGTAATATACATAGATATGTTAAGAATATACAGTAATGCACCGTTTATACGTCCTTCAAGGGACTGATATAAAAGGACGTATAAACGATAAGACGTATAATCGAAATTTTAATAACTTTGATTACTACAAATTGAATGACACTTAAGTAAAATTTATTTGAAAATACTAATTAATAAAGTTTCTTAAGTTAGTTAATGTACATTATACTTTTTTTTAAAAGACAATAATTAATTTAAAAAAAAAAGATTTATTATAAAAAGTGAGAAAAAATCATACTATTAATGTATGACTGGGTGCTAATTACATGTCTCATATATTGAGCATTATATTTTATTTCTTAAGAACTATAGGAACACATTTTGAATATGAATTATATAAATTGCGTATCTTTAATAATAAACATACGATTTATGTCCATACAGATAGTTATTTAATAACATTAAAAATCTTTAATATTCGCCTGATTTGCTGCTTGTGTATGAGTATTAAAAATTCTACTGTGAATTCAATGGATTCTTTGATCAGTATTCTTCGATCTTTCCAGTGTTCCTCCATTTAAGATACATTCTAGGAAAAATGCGTCTTATTTAGAAAGGAAAATAATGATAGGTCGATAAATTTTGCGAATTTTAGTAAAGTGGAAAAGACGTGTAGCTGATATTAGAGGCGTATAAACGAAGAATTTTTGCATTAAAATGAATAAAAATGAATCGGGACTTCACTAAAAGGACGTATAAATGCAAAAGACGTATAAACGAGAGACGTATAAACGGTTCTTTACTGTATTTTTAAACCATAATATTATTAAATTGTGGGAAAACCAATTAAAAAGTTAGCAAGAAACATTTAAAAATAATAATAATAATTATTATTATTATTATTAATTTAAATAGTTTTACAGAAGTTTTAATACGATTAACACATGTGTATTTCAATACACATATGTGCAAAAAAAAAAAAAAAAAAAAAAAAAAAAAGAAACATAATTCTAAGCTAGTAATTGACAAACCAAATTCCATATGTTTAATCTTTAAAATTAAATTTTATAATTTGCCCCAAATGTTAAGCACTGATTATAAGTTCCGAAGTAAAAATAAGTCGTATTATTTTCTTTTTTCAGTGCCTGTCTTCCAAGTCAAATTCAGATTAAAGTGATCTGGCAAGGCAATTCCATCTCGATTTAGAAAGTTGACGAAACCTGACCCACCTTTTTCCAGAATGTTATGGGAGGGACTGCTTCTTAATTTCTCAGTAGGAGAGTTCAAAAACTGAGCACTGTAGTCAGGTACATTGGGTGGAGTAGCTAGGAGGGGGTGGAAAAAGCCACAATTCATCAACTGGGAACAAAATAGTTTATTTATTTATTTATTACAAAAGAGATAAAGATGTGATGTGAGGGCACTCTTTTACTTGCCGGAGAGAGCTACTGTTTCTTCCATCTCTGTTTTTGTTTTCGTTCTGTATTTATTAGTAAGATTTAATTCAAGAAAATACATGCAGACGCAGGCCATAGAGGGTGACTTTAATATAAAACTCATTCAATTAACCCAGTAAAAAATTAGAAATTAGAAGAATTTAGAATTCATTGAACTTTATTAAGCGATACGCTAATTAGACTAAGAACTACAAAGATCCGAAAAGTAAATTATTTAATTAATAAAATATTAAATTATAAAACTCAAATAAACAAGATATAAAAACCACAGAGGAAATTACACGAGACTAGGAATATAGTATAGATCAATTATGATCTAAGCAACCTATACTATAAAGAACTAGCATCAATGGTACAAGATTGTAATGTTATATATGAAAAATGCAACATATAATGCTCAAATTAAATCTATGTAGGGAAAGTGCACCAGTGATTGACACTTTCAGAGCAATCTCTGATGTTTTTAATGTTCTAGTCATCAGAAAATATTTTTAGAAATCTTAAGTTAGTACATATAGCATGAAAGACATTCAGAACCACATATATGTTAAAATATATACATTTGATAACGATTTTTTTTTTATGAATTTTTATTTGACACCCACTCAATGTTCCATTAATTGACACTGCCAGTTTTTCATTTTATCAGTAACTGGCACCTATGTTCCAGTGTTTGATACTGCTAGTTATTCATTTTACCAGTTATTAGCACCCTATGCTCCAGTGTTTGACATAAAATGTTAAAATTCTTACATGTAAAATGCACGATTTTATTATTTTTCTTATTTATTAATTATTTCGGGATAGATGCCAATTACTGGAGCACCTACCCTACTGATGTATTTAAAACTTTGAGAAATTAGGCATTCGACAAAATCATATTAGTATATTAGAAAGCAAATAAGTGAAATATCTGTTTCCCTCTTCTTTATTTGTCTTTTCTCTTATATGGTAAAATGCAGAACGCAATGAACACATAACGTTCTTCAACGAATTATACACCGAAAAAAAAAAAAAAAAAAAAAAAAAAAAAATGTGACTGACATTTAGAAACAAAATTTTCTCTCATTAAAAATAGTTCCATGTCATCCTTATAGATTCTAGTTCCCTTTGCTGGCGATTTCTAAAAACCCCTACACTGTTAAAAATTTTGTCCTAGGTTGAAACAAAACATGGTACACTGTTAAAAATTTCAGTTCAAGGTTCAACCAAATGTTGGTACTACAGTAGCTTCAGTTTGCTAGGTTGAACCAAAACTTGGTACAAATATAGCTTCAACCATGCGATGGTGAAACCTTCTACTATGATTTGGCGTTTCTTGATTGAAAAAAGCACCAAATTATGGTAAAAAAATTCTCCATCTTATGGATGTAGCTATTGCAGTACCAAGCCTTGGTTTAGTAAAGCACCAAATAAGGGTAAAAGGTTTAACCATCGCATGGTGGCAGCAAAAATGTACAAAATTTTTAACAGTGTATTAGAATTCTTCACTGTTACAAATATCAATTCAAGGTTTAACCAAAATTTGGTACTATACGGTAGCTGCAATATGCTAGATTGAACCAAAACATGGTACATGCTACAGTAGCTGCAACTATGCGATAGTGAAACCCTCTACCACGATTTGGGACTTCTTGTTAGAAAAAAGCACCAAATTATGCTAAAAAAAATCATCCCATCTTATGGTTACAACACTTATAGTACCAAGCTTTGGTAGAACCAAATACCGAATCATGGTAAAAGGTTTCACCATTTTATGATTGCAGCTACTGTCACACCATGTTTTGCTTCAACCTAGGACAAAAATTTTAACAATGTAGATCGTTTTACAATATTATCGTGGTCAATGTTACTTAAAAATATCTGTATAAAAATATGAACACAAGAAACGAGTCATAGTAACTATAATTTTGTTTTATGATCCAATTCTAGCAAATCGAGCAAGAATTTCTCGCCGTTCAAAGGATTCATAATGTTCATAATATTTATAATATTGATTCGCCATCGAGAAAAGTTCAGAATAGAAAAATCTCCATCATTTCGTCTATCCAGTTTATTTGTTTACCTTATAGGCATAGCTCGAAGAATTTATATTTCTAGTTTAGGGATTCAGAAAACGACTACTTATTCGTTCTAGATGAATTCAATATATACACCCCGCGACAAAAATATAGGTACAAAAGGGTTTTTTCTTTGATTTTCCATAAAATAACGTTATCTAAATTGTGCTTATCATTTATTATTACATCATAAAATAACACTATTTCCGAACTAATTTTTGTTTTGAGACTAATTTAGAAAAATTTTAACACGAAATTTTTTCTAAATTAAGACTACACACCGCGACAAAAAGATAGGAACAAAGGTTTTTATTTTTAATTTTTCAATATGAATATTTTTAATATGATTAAAATATTTGATATGTTTTTGATATGATAATATTTTGTTATGATAAAAAATGATCAGCACAATTTAGATAATGTTATTTTATGAAAGATTAAAAAAACCCTTTGTTCCAATCTTTTTGTCGAGGAGTGTAGTTGTAAATTAGAAAAATTTTAGTCTTAAAACTTTTCTAAATTAGTCTTAAAACAAAAAGTAATCCGGGAATAGTGTTATTTTATGATAATAATAAATGATAAGCACAATTTAGATGATGTTATTTTAGGAAAAATCAAAGAAAGAACCCTTTGTACCTATCTATCCTATATATGTATATATATATATGTATTTTTTTTTTTCAATGTATTGGTTGGGAAACGTCCGGGATAACTCAGCAGTAGAGCATTGACATGTTGAGATGTAATTTTCAAGGTTCGATTCCTGAACAAGACAACTTTTTTTCAGTAAACTAGTATGTTGTGGCCATCACAAAACTTAAAGTACAACGTAAATTAATTTCTGTATTTTTTTTTTCTGAAGACAATCGAAAATTAGCACTTGAAAGAGAGTTTCTTTGTTAGTACTGAAAACTTAAAATTAACTGTTAGCGTGCTAATTAGAAGTAAAGCAGTGTGCAATCAATGTCGCGCGAACGGAACACAACACCATTTAATTAAAACGAAGTGAATCACTGCCTCACTGAACTATCTATAAATATGTAACTTGTGTAAATGAAAAAAAAACCCATTAAAAGTGCTTCTCGGTAAAAGTCAAATAAAACTGCAATTGTATTCAAAACTATCATTAAAATGGGCTATTTTAAGGATTTGGTGTCATCCACTCATTCCGAGGCTGATTCATTCCTTTCGACGAAACAAGCGTATAACATATACACGTTTATTTCCTGCGAGTTCCTGAATATTTTACATTTATCTCATTTAACATTAAATTGTTATTTAAAACCAATTTCTAAAGGAAGTTGGCAATTATGTGATGGATATTCGATAGTCTAGCTTTTTTTTTTTTCTTTTGTATATTTGTAGCAATTTTCTTGCCAAAAGATATAGTCCGTTTAAAATACTACAATCTGATTTTATGTGCTCATTATCAAGAAAATAAAAATATAGATAAAATATATCTTTTCTGTTGAAATAAAATATGTAATTTTAATAATAACTCAAGTAATATGCGATGAATTCTTCGTTGTCTGTTTTAAGACGATGTGTTTCTCTGATTATTTTTAAATGCTGGTTAAAGGAAAAATATTCAGACATTTACATCATGTGCAGTTTCAACATAAAATGAGACTTTTTTGACAGAAATGTGGTTTAACTCTTTCAACTTCCGTCTCAGTTATTCCCCGAAAACTTTAGGCGATGTGAGCGCAGAACAAGGAAGACGATTTCACCAAGACATCAAAGATAAGGAAAAGAGATATCAGGGTCGATGGAATACTAACATGTTAGCATATCGTTATTGGATGATGCATAGAGAATGCTCTCAAGCCGTGAACAAGAAAAAAAGTCTTAAACGGAGCTGTAAAGAAACAGAGACATTTAAATGATAATGTGTAAATAACAGCCTATTTTAATGTATCATATACATAAAGAATTTAGATTCTGGAATAATCTCTGTGTGAATTCTTCAGATCTAAATCCGTTCTTTATGAAAAACACGTACGCTATAGAAAGAATATAGAAGAATTTCTGAGCGTATCAAAAATAAATAAATAAAATCAGTGAAAGAAAAAAAAAATCTGGTGTGACTCCACTTGACTTTCCGAATATTAAGTAACACTGCTCTACTCAACATGAAAATTACCCCCCCAACACAATTTTTGAAAATTCTTATGTAAAATGACCTCCTGAATCCGAATAGAACGCCCATTTTGCCCTACCACCCACCGTTTTTAGGGACCGGCCCCCTATTTTTATCACTTTTTGGTAATTTTACGGCTATAAATTTGATTTTTAGAGCTGGAAAGGATTATTTTAACTATTAACTATATTGTCAGGGGCTACAGTGTGGGAAAATTCTAAAACATGAACATTTGCGGCAAGGGGAAAGTTTGGGGGGGGGAGGGGGGGATTTGCCACTGAAATTGTGTATTACATTTCTTATATTTTTTTAACCTATTAGTAATGTTATTTATTAAACATTATGTATTTTTTTTTTTTTTTAATGTTAAATTAATTTTTTATCATTTCTCCAAATCGTTGATAAAATTCATGGCCATGAAATGACCGAACAGTGATAAAAATTGGGGGAGGGGATGGTGTCCCGAGAAAATGGTGGGTGACTGGGCAAAATGGGAGTCCTATTCGGATTCAGGAGGTCATTTTACATAAGAATCAGCAAGAATGGTAACAGGGCTCAAACAAAAAAAATTTTTTGCAGCGCAGTAATGGTTGTTTAAATAAAGTAAAGTAAAAGAAGTCGTTAAATAACAAAAGGGAAAATTCTAATAGGGTATTTGAGCATTTTCTCCATATTAGTGCGTTGTTTAATTTAATGCTATTGCACTTCGAATAATTTGAGCCCATAGATTATAAAAAATAAAGCATTATTAAGCATATAAAGCATTTTTCGTTGTTTCCGTATGAAAATCTAAAATGTTTAGATTCAACAAAATCTATACTGTTCGTGCGATGGTGACCTATAATATGTTTATAAATTTTCAATTCGTTTGAATAAGGTGTTTAAATGCTACCGCACCTAAAATAATTTGTCCCCATAGGACATAATGCTAACGAATTTTTCTTTGTGTCCTTGTAAAAAATGTATTAGTGCTAGATTCACAAAATTCAATAAGGTGCGTGCTACGATGACCAATAATATGATGCGTACCAGCTTTCAGCGCATTTGAACAAAACGTTTAGACGCTATCGTGTTCATTCACACACATAAACACATATATATACATCACCGTTTTAACGCTCTTCACAGCACACAATAAAAGTTGTTACTCGATGATGTAATTTTATAAATAAACACTAAATTGATTTTGATGGACAAGAAACATATAAAATGTCTATGCTGCTTGTTTTTAAGAAACAAAAAAATCTAAGAATCAAAATCTCTGTTACAACTTGATCTTTTGGAAAAAAGAATTCTTAAAATAGATTTCTCATTAATAAACTTTAGAGATGGAATATTTTTGAAAGAAATAATATATTACAGTTCGCAACATTAAAAATTATTTGATTTATATTGTCTGTTTTGTATCGTAGATATATACACTCAAAGAAATTTAACCCTGCTGTTCTCTTCCCATGATACCATTTTAAAAATATATGTTAAAAATAATAAATTTAAGAAGTTTTTCAGGAAATAACATATTATCCCTTCTAACAAAACCACAAAATTTTTAGCTGATATTTCTAAATTGTAATTATTATTATTTTATTATTATTTTATAATGGACTAAGTATCTAATGTTAAGTATCTAATGTTACTAAGTATCTAATATATTAATGTTACATTAAAACTATGAGTGAGAAATTTAAATTGCATTAAAAACTTACAGAATTTATGCCAATTTGTAGAGTCCGACTAAGCTTTTCAGGAGGCTCTGGGCTAGCATTATTTTAGACACCCCCCCCCCTTCGTTTTCCCCTCTTTTTCCTACACATACATATATTTATGAAGTTCAATGAGAGGATTTAGTTTGTTAAAAGTATACATTTCTACATTTCATGACTTTCAAGTTACACAAAAAATAATAAATTAGATTTTACTATAACAGTCTCGCTTTTAACTCATAGCATTCATTTAAAGTTTACTGAAAATGCATATTAGCCTCTACAATTTTTTCGTGTGTTAAAAGATTCAAAATACTAATTATCTTTAACACCTGTTTAAATTTGTTTAATTGAATAAATAAGAAATTGTCAAATATTTTTGTATTTTTAAAGCTATTGCATAAAAGTTTTTTAATGTTTGGTCATAAAGGGTGATTATAATTAAAGTTACGATATTAAACTGCTATAATTTTAAAACTACCCATCAGAGCGGTTTGATTTTTTACCAGAGCAATCGTCAGGCAATGAAATTTTGTTTGGGGGAGGAAAAAAGTAGCTCCAACATGTTCCTATAGATGGCGCTGTCAGGGTAATGCCAGGGAAAACGTCTAAATGGACTCATTCAACACAGGAATGTTGTTAGCAACACAGTGGAATAGCAGGAAACAATAGACTTCAAGGGTTTACTACAATTTTTTTTAACAAAAAGACAAGAATACGTGTTTACAGCGGAAACAGTCGTAGTGAAAAGAGAAAAAGGGGAGCTTCATGAAGCAAATACTTTACTAATAATTAACAGCACATTTTGGAACTTTTTTTAAATTTCACTAAACAAAATTTTATTGCCTTACTATTGCTCTGGTAAAATATCAAATCTCTCTGATGGTAGTTTTAAAATTATAACGTTTTGAAATCGTAACTTTAATTATAAACACCCTGTATATCTTTGAGTCCTCCGAAATTTGGAGATCTTGGGCCAATGCCCTGTGTGCCCATGCCATAATCTGGCACTACCAACACACAAAATCTAGAATTAGAATTATAGCTTATTTTATTTTCATCGCCGGATATTTCAATATATTGATGGTCCCTATCTCTTTTTTTATAGGTTTTTCATGCAAGCTAATAAGTACCATTTTTAGATCTTCAGCAAATATTGTTTGTAACACATCGTTAGAGATAATGGCTATTCAGACGCCAACAGCCTTTTGTTTTACACACCATTGTTACGTATGCATCTTCTGACGTTACCACTTCTCCCTTGTACCGGAAGTGGCATCAGTAGGGCTAATTTAGTTTCTTTACGCTTAACGCACGATCTTTATGTAAGTTATTAAACATCAACATCGTTATTAATTGATCATTATTAAACGACAATTACCGAAATAATGAAGGGAAACTAGTTTTTCGGTTGTATATTTTCTTTGTCGTATTTAAATAACACAGTTTAACTTGCGGTTAAAACTAAAAAAAAAAAAAAAAAAAAAAAAAATCTCTTTTTCTCTCTCTCTTAATACTTATGAAATAATTAACATTTGGACTTAAAATATGTAGGCACATAGCACATGTATACAGTGAGAAAAACTATTAAATTTTCAATCATTCTTATTAAGAATTTGCAAATTATTAAATTTTTTTACATCCATTTTTTCTTTCTTTCTTTCTTCCTTTTATTTTTTTGTTTTCTTGTCAGTTTCTAAGTTATTTGAATGAGGAATACTGTAGAAAATTAAAATTAGTTCACAGATCTTGTTTTAATTATACCTAATTATCAGACTAGTCTAAATTTTAAATGTGTTTTCTTCATTGTACGCATATTAATAAAATAGCTTTTAATATACAGAATTAAAGGATTGATTGGGTTTTACGTCGCACATCTGCTGCGCAGATGGGCAATTGGCGACGGTCTGGGACACACCTCTAGAGTTGATCCGGAGACATTCCATCACAATTTTGATCCTCCGCGGAAGGGCTCACCCGTTTCGGTGACCCCCAGAGGTATAATTTTTGATGGGAACATGGAGGACATTGCGGCCACGACAGATTTTACGTGCACCAGCTATCATTAGTGTACCCGACGGTCTTTGGCCGACTCGAGAACCGAGCCCGCAATCTTCCAATTACGAGGCCGGCGCTCTACCGACTGGGCTACCGCGGCCCCAGAATTAAAGGGTAAGGGAAAAAATAAATAAACAATAAAATAAAATAATTTTAAAGATGAAAATACTAACATTATTTTAAAATATTTTCTCTGTTTATCAGCACATCTTATAATTAAATTAAGTGACTTATACAGAATGGCGTTCTTATAGAGTAATGGTCAATTTTCTACAATTTGTGATCGCTGCAGTTTCTTTATTCTCATTACTGACTTAATATTGTACATACATAAAGTCCACATTCGATTAACCGTTTTTGGACTGGGAAAAAGAAAGCCACCCCATCACCCTATGTTTTTCTGCTGGACAATGCAACCCAGCAAGAAAATTTTAAAATGAGAAATTATGAAAATCTTTGGTTATACTGCCTGAAGTAAAATTGTTATTTTTCAGTACTAAGTTACATCGTTTTCACACTCAACATTAGGTTCAATATTTTTTGGCGTGTTAAAATTTAGTTAAAATAATTGCATTTTAAGGTTGATTCTAACCACTTTTAGACGGGAAGTAAGTAAGCTTAGTCATAACCCTTGCAGTCATATTTAAAAGGTAAATATTTATAAAAGCAATCTTGCTGAAAACTAGTATGTTGTGGCATTCACAAAATTTTCTTCTATATTTTCTTATACAAATTAATTCAGTACAAATAATTTATTGCACTCCTGCTCAAAAGCTTAGCAAAATTTGCAAACTACCAGTTTTTTTTTTTTTTTTTTCTCCAATTTAAAAACTTATTTCTCGATTAAATGTTTACACACATTGGAAATTTAAAGATCTGGGTTTATCTCATGTTTTTCAGTGAAGATTTGTTTAAGACAACATTTATGGGGCCTATAACAAATTGAGCAAAATCAATAATGTTTGTTAAGCGAACGAAATGATCTGTAACTTTAGGATATGTTAATATAGACACAATTAAATTTGTGGATGGATTTGTGTGATGACAGCATATTAAATAACGGGGATATAAGCACTTATTTAAAAAAAATAAATAAATAAATAAAAATCAGCCTGTTTTTTCTTTACAATATACAGAGTTTTAAACAAAAATCATATCGCTTTCAGATAAATTGAAAAAACTCTTTTAAAATAATATGGTGCAATCGGAATACAAATATCTTAAATATCTCATGAAATATGAGTAT
The DNA here is from genome assembly GCA_963930645.1 of Salticus scenicus. Lineage (NCBI taxonomy): Eukaryota > Metazoa > Arthropoda > Arachnida > Araneae > Salticidae > Salticus > Salticus scenicus. Next base: position 265,997,620 of record OZ005656.1, on the reverse strand, counting down.
TTGTATGAAGAACGTTTTCACTGCGCATGAGCGAAAAATAGAAAAGTTTTTGTTGCATAGGTTGAAAGCTAGATATATTGGGCAACTTTTGTCAAAAGTGCATTTGAATAGAATAAACATTAAGCGAATTGTCGGCAAAAGAATGAGCTAGCTGTTAGATAATTTCCAAGAGCTCAAATTTCATAAGCAGTTTTTCACATGCTGCGTAATTAATTTGAAGATACAATTATTTCAACCACGCTCCAAAAGTACTTTTTTGTGAAAACCCCCCTTATAAGCTTGTAACTCAAACATATTTTTGTTTATTTACTAAGATTTGTGAGATCATAAGGGATTTTTCACAAAAAATAAATTTTGTAAAGTGGTTAGAATAATTGGATCTTCAAATTAATCAAGCGGCATGTGAAAAACCCCCTTATGAAATTTCAACTCTTGGAAAATACTTGAAACTAGCTCGTTCTTTTGCGGATAATTCGTTTAATTTATACTCTATTCAAATGAACTTGTGTATATCTAGCTTTCAACCTATGTAATAAAAATTTTTCTATCTTTCACGCATGCGCTGTAAAAGCGTTTTCCATAAAAATGCTCATATTTCATGAAGTATTTAAGATATTTGTATTTCGATTGCAGTATATTGTTTCAAAAATGTTTTTCAACTTATCTGAAAGTGGGAATAATTTTCCTTAAAAACTCTGTATATTATAAATAAAAAACTTGATTTTTTTTAATGATTTTTAAAATAAATGCTTATATCTTCGTTATTTAATAAGCTATCGTCACACAAATTCATTCACAAATTGAACTGAGTTTATATTAACATATCCTAAAGTTACAGTTCATTGCGTTCGCTTAACGGTACAGGGTGATCACAAACAGTATTGATTTTGTTCAATTTTTTACCGGCCCCCAAAATGTTGTCTTAAACCAATCTTCACTGAAAAACATGAGGAAGACCCAGTTCTTTAACTATCCAATGTTTGAAAACATTTCACCGAGAAGTACGTTGCTAAATAAATAAATTAAAAAAAAAAAAAAAAAACTGATCGTTTGCAAATCTTGCTAAACTTTTGAGCAGGAATGTAAAATTATTATTTACTAAAATTATCTTCGATGATGAATGCAGGCGGTTTTATTCTCATGTTGCCACAAAATGTCACACATCTTTACACAAACAGATCGACATACATACACATTCTAAATATGGTCAAATCATGTTCTAGACCTCTCAAAACGTGTCAATCCATCGGGGGGAAAAAGAATATATATATATATATATATATATATATATGTGTGTGTGTGTGTGTGTATATATCTTTTTTTGAATATAGAAAAAATAAGAAAGAAGAATTTAACCGATAAAAATCTTTCATCAAATTACGATTGAACTATTAGAAATAATTAGAAACTAGTATGTTGTGGCAATCACAAAACTTATTCTGTGTCATTTTCTAGTACAGCATCTTTCACCATTTAACATTAACAAATGTGAAATCTTAGCTTCTCGCTTATATTTTACATATGCAGTTTGGTCTTAAGTATACCAAACTTAAGACCAAAGTACATTATCTCAATAGTACAAAGTACAATGTACATATTGTACTTAAGTTATTTAAATTGCAAAACACAATAATCATGGAGTTGGAATACAATACGCAAGCGAAATGTGACGTCACTGACCGTCAGTGGGGCCAAAAAAAAATTCCTATGTTAATTATCCATTGGATTTTTTGTAAAAAATTATTAAAAATTTAGGAAAATTATTTCCCAATTTTAATCCCCATATTTGGATATAATTATAAATTAGTTATCGTACACATGTGTTAGATTAAGTTATTTTGCCATCAAACTGACAAAATTTAAATTTTAAATTTCAAAACTCTGTCGTCCTTGGCATTTTTTGTATTTGGCGATCAAAAACGTAATACGAAAATATACATACCAGATGTATATTTTCGTAATATGCATTGTACGAAGTATTGTTTCATATTATTGATTACGTAGTTAAAATAACCATGATTTTTGAAAGGAATTAACTATGTTCGCCAGATAATTTGGCGATCTTGTTTTCCCGCCAAGGATGACAGATATAAAATTTATTCCGTTGCAACATATTAATATCTTATATCCGATACTTTATTTAGACATTTGAAAACGAATTTGACTTCAAATTATGATAAATTATTTATCATTTTCCTTTTAATTAGTATATTAGTTGGATATTTATTGCGTAAATATCACCCTTTGAAATGAAATGTTTATGTTTACATTCGAAAATGGAAGTTTGCCATTTTTTTTTCTGCAGTTTTGAAATTTAAAATGAATTTTTTTTTTTCAATTCTACAGCAAAATAACTCAATCTAATACATGTAGACAGTAACTTATATATAACTATCCCCAAATATGGGGATTAAAATCGGGAGATAATTTCCGTTAAATTTTAATAATTTTTTACAAAAAATCCAATGGACGATTAACATAGGAAATATTTTTCTTGGCTCCACAGACGGTCAGTAACGCCATCATTTCGCTTGCGTATAAAGATTAAACTATGTAACCGGTAAATGCATTTGGAAAGTGTGTTAATGATCGATCCGAACAACTCGGCTTTTTTTTCTTCGTTTCATTTGTTTCTTCCGGATGTTGACTTGTCTACTTAATAGATGCTCAGCCATCTTTATCATAAATAATAAATACCTGTAGTTATGAGTTACTTTTTTAAGTAAATTATCTATTGAGATAATAAGAGAAGTTACTTTGGACATATAATAAACCATGCACGCACAAACGATCGTTTAACAACATATTAGATGAATGGAGCAATTAATTCTTCTTATTTGCTTCCCCGAGAAATCAATGACGCAGGCAAGTGTTAAGCATTTAGCTTGGGAATCTAATACAATCTATAAGTAATAACCTGTTGTCCAGTCTGTTATTAAGAATGATTTTTCTCGCTTTGTTTTCTATCGTTTCTAATTATCGATTTTAACGACATCCATTGTCGTTGGCGATGCACCTCTTGTAATTGATGGTAATGAAGATTCGATTTTTACATCGGATTGCACGATGCTATCACAGTTAACTCATATCGTTATGTGGATATTTATATGTTTTAACTTTTGCATTATCCTTTATTATAATATTTCAATAAATTTTCTGTAAAAAAATTTCTTACAACTTTAATATGCGCAGGGTAAGTGCTCCAGTGACACTTATAGAGCAATTTCTGATGTTTTTAATGTTTTAGTCGTCAGAAACAATTTTTGGAAATCTTAAGTTAATATATATGGTATGAAAGACTTTCAGAACCACATATATGTTAAAATATATGCATTTGATAACTTTTTTTTTTTTTTTTTTTTTGACACCCACTTAATGTTTCAATAATTGATACTGCCAGATTTTCATTTCACCAGTAATTAACATCCTATGCTCCAGTGTTTGACATGCTAGTTTTTCCTTTTACAAGTTATTGGCAACCTATGTTTCAGTATTTAACGTACAATGTTAAAATGTTTATATGTAAAACATGTGTTTTTATTTATTTTTATTATATATTAATTATTTCGGGAAAGATGTCAATTACTGGAGCATGTTAATCACTGGAACACCTACCTTATAATAAATTTAAATTAATCGTGCCATCTCAATTTTTTTATAGTATAGTCATGATGTGATATTAATATTTCAGCAAATTTTCTGTAAGAATATTTATTAAAATTTTAGGAATGCGTATTATAGAAATTTTCTATTAATTTTCGCCATTTTCATTTATATGTTATGGATATGATATTAATTATATTTCAGTAAATTCTTAAAATTTTAGTAAGTACTTTAAGTATATTCAGTAAGTATTTCTATAATACTTCAAACAAAAGTATTTGTACTATTTTATTTGTCAACTTCATTCATATAGTGAACAATTCTTTTTATGGTAACTATACAGCATATATAAATCTTAATTGAAGCAAATCAGTGTTTATACATACACATATAAATAATTTTTTTATCTTCAAATCTTCATTTATACTACAACTTGCTGTCAATTTGAATTACATTAAAGATACTGACCTCACTGTTGCAAGTCATACAGTATTTTTTTCTTTTTTTCTTTTCTTTTTCTTTTTTTTTTTTTTTTTTTTTTTTTTTTAAGAAATAAAGTATATAATATAATATCTTATCTACTCACAGAAAAACTAAAGCTGTAAAAAATTACTGTGCAGCAAAAGTGTCATTTGCGCAGCGGCAAACTGTTCAATCATTAATATAATTTTTATAGCGTACAAATATTGTAATTATTTGACCAAATTATTATATTTGGAAAAATATTTGCATAGGTTGAGATAGAAATGGAAATGCAATTACTTCACATACAAGTCGTGAAAAACTGCTGATCAATGTATTTATATTTTTTCTCATTACTCAATTGAAACCTTTATAATTTAAGGATATTTTAATTATTTAACCAAATTATTATATTTGAGGAAGCATATGCATAGGTTAAGATAGAAATGAAATCACAATTACTCCACATACAACTCATGAAAAATTGCTGATTATTATTATTTATTTATTTTATTATTATTTATTTGAAAAAATTGTAATTTAAAGCCGGTTTTATCAATATTTTACTATAAACTAAAAAGGTTGAGAAAAATTGATAAATTAAACAAAATTTCACTTCAGAATTTTTACAGTTGTATTTATAGGGAAGGATGGGGCACAGTGGACCACCCCTATATAAATCTATTAATATTCAACTCTTTTAGTTCGTATGGATACACATGTAAAACAGTACTACTAGTTGTTTAGTACTAGTTTCATAGTACTAGTTGTATGCAGCAAAAAAAAAAAAAAAAAACATGAGAAACATGAGAAACAGTAAGATAACCCTTTTGAGCAGTTTTTATGTTTTGAACTGCTCAAAGTAATTTTTTCACATTGAAGTTTTTAAAATTTTATAAAGATTGAACTGAGGACTATAAATACTATATAGCTGTTGAAGGAAGGCACGATATTGCTGTTTTTAAATTCCTAAAAATTATTAGCATATTTATAGTCTATACATTATTTTATTATTATCATTTGTTTTACTCTGACACGGAGCACAGTGGACCACCTTCCAGTGTGCCTAAAAGTACAAATTATATTTAATATATTTGTTTTAGTTAAATTTATAGATACAAATATAATGTAAAGTATATCTCAAAGTAATAAATATCTTAATGTTTTAATAAAATAAAAAAATAATAATAAATTTCTGAAAGAGTAAGTATTCGAATAGTAATATAATTATTATTAATATCTAAATTTATTAACTATTTAAATTATATAGTATTAATAATATATATATATATATATATATATATATATATATATATATATATATATAATTTATTAAATAGTAGAAATTATTTATTATTTTTGTCATTTTTAGAGATCACATGTGAAAAGCAAAAGAAGAAGCTTAATATGTTTTATTTAAATTTATCCTACAAATACTACAATGTAAATGAATTATATCTCAAAATAATTACAAAAATATTAAATATTTGAAAAGTAGTATAATATCTATTAATATCTGAATTAAAAAATATTTGATTTACATAATATTAAGAAAAGAATAAAAAACAATATCTATTTAAACTTAATGAATTTTTTTACTGAGATTTGATTTCTTATTTGTTTATTTTAATTTAATTTTGTTTATTTTATTTCATGAAAATGCTAGAATTATGTTATTTAAACTTGAATAATATAAAGAAACTATGTTTAGAGAGAAAAAAAAAAGTAATTTATATTGATTTAATAGAAACAAAAGAGGCTGGTCCACTGTACCCCAATGATGGGGCACAGTGGTCCACTTTGTGAGTGCTCACAATTTATTTTTTAATTCATAATGTATTAGAAATATTGTTATAAAAAAATTAAGACATGTTAAGAAGGGCTTAGAGATTGTTTCTTATTTTTTTTTTTCAAGTAATTGCTTTTCTGTTTTTTGTGAAAAAAAAAAAATAATAATAATAATAATAATAATAATAATAATAAAAAAATAAGAGTGTAAAAGTGGTCACTGTGCCCTGTGGTCTCCCCTACACATAAATGTTGGTTGTAGTTAAATATCGCCATAGACTTGCTCCAGAGGAGAGTAACCGAAAGAGATGGGTGGATTGTCAGACTTAGTAACGATCTGTTTCAGGAGACACGTTTAAGGAATTAAAAAAGAGTACAATAATATCCACTAGGTGGCGTTTTGCATGTAAAAAAACGGTAATTGTAACAAAGTTGTGGACTGTTATGGAACGAATAAAAATTTTTAACATTTACTGTTTAGTTTTTTACCCCTTGTCGGTCATTTCATTTCTGAAATTTGACATTTTATGCAAAGCCTCATTTGGTGGCCACCTTTTAAACCTTCGTTTTTTATTATTTTATTTTACTTTACTTTATTTCATTTCATTTCATTTATTTATTCACTTTTTCAATCCTTGAGCGCACCTTCTGAAACGTAGATACCAATTTTGTCGGTAATCTGTCCAGCCATATCGATTATATAGGAGGACGTTTATAACAGAAGTTTAAAATGCAACCTCACTCTATAATGCTAGAGTAAATTGTATGGAAAATTATTTAAGTGACAAATTGTTTAATTTGATTTTACTAGCGTAATTTAAAGTCAATCTTAATGCTTTATATGTATATAAGTAATCCGACAATTCCAAACAAAGTTATTTGGTATCTATAAATTTAAGTAAATCATACTGAAAAGTTATATTTCGTTATATGTCCAAAAATTCAGATAATTCTGATGAAAATTAGAATAAATATTATATTACTAGCCGTTTTCGGTGAGTAACTGGTTCACGATCTTTGAAAAATCTATCACACAGAAAAAAGTTTTATTTTATTATGTAAAGTTATGCATTTGCATAACTTCGTGGTGTAACTTAATCGACATTTTCATTATTAAAACCATAATGCGTTAACTGTCTTTTGCTTTCCAAGCATACAGGGGCCGCGGTAGCCCAGTCGGTAGAGCGCCGGCCTCGTAATTGGAAGATTGTAGGTTCGGTACTCGAGCCGGCCAAAGACCGTCGTGTACACTAATGGTGGCTCGTGCACGTAAAATCTGTCGTGGCCGCAATGTCCTACATGTTCCCATCAAAAATTATACCTCTGGGGTCACCGAAGCGGGAGAGCCATCCCTTCCGCGGAGGATCAAAATTGTGATGGCATGTTTCCGGACCACCTCTAGGGGTGTGTCCCAGACTGTCGCCAATTGCCCATCTGCGCAGTACTAGTGCGACGTTAAACCCAACCAACCAATCAACAGAACATACAGTCGGTAACAAAAGTCTCCGAACACTAACAAAAATTCCTATGTAAAAAAAGTACAAGTAGAAGGAAAAGGGGGCTCCTACTCCAGCAGGAGGGGTGAGGGGTTAAGCGGAGAGCTAGCGGAGTCCGGAGCTCCTTCTACTACTACCCGGTCAGCGTGTTATCTTATCGGTGACGCATGATGACATGAAAGATAAGGAGGGTTAGAATTAGGATGTTATCTTGAATGAATATTATTTTAATTAGGATTTTAAAATTAATTTTAAACTTAGAAAAAAATTTTTAAAAAGAGAATTTCTTATGTTTGATGAGATTTTTTCTTATACTTAAAAAGAAAGAAATGTACTCACCTTGGAACTTTAATTAGGATTTTAAAAGAATTATGGTAATTTGAAATAGTTAGAAAAATTATGATTTTTAAAAAGATAATTTTAATTATGGTTTTAATTATCACTGTCATCTGTTAGTTGATTTGAGAGAATTTATTTTTTCTGCCATATGCAGCAATAGAGTGATTTATCATTCAAATAGTGTATTTAAAGAACTTTATCAGTGCACTTTCTTAAATTACGGGATGTTGGTATTATCTTTTACACTTGTAATTTTTAGTTTGAACTTCCATTTTATAATAAAATAGTTATATTATCTTCTATCCTAATATATTTCAAATAAATAGAGAATCTTGTAAATGAGTTGTCTTAGAAATTTTGCGAAGGACAATTTAAATAATGTGATAAGTGCGTATTTTCGGACATATGTAGAAATAGTGATTAAGAATTTTGTGTTAACGATTGTTTATCTTTGCAATTCAGGAAATGCTTAAACATGTATTCATGAGATCTTGGTCATAAACTTTTAAATAGATAAGGAATCTTTTAAATGAGTTGTATTAGAAATTATGTAAGAATATATTTTTATGTAGATAATTGTTAGATAAGTAGTTTTCGTTTAAAATTATGTTATTTAGGATGAAACTTTAATAGTGAATTCGCATAGATAGAATTTATTTTTATTTTTTTAATAAAGAATTTAATGAGAGGCAATGTATTTCGAGGACTTAGCATTTTTCGCAAGCACTTAATACGTCATACTACAATAAACTCATTTTGTTTGATTATCTTATATAGTTCTACTAAACTAGTTAAAAAAACTTTTTTAAATTATTCACCTTAAAGTGAAAATACTATACTACAGAGTTACCATTTATTTAATTCATTAAAAAATATGCTTCTTTTCTACACTTCCAAAGAAACAAATGAGTGATAAGGTTATTTCTTATCGACCATGTTGATACTACGTCATACTACGATAAACTCATTTTGTTTGATTATCTTATATAGGATATACTTCTACTAAACTAGTTTAAAAAACTTTTTGAATTATTCACCTTAAAATGAAAATACCATACTACAGAGTTACCATTTATTTAATTCATTAAAAAATATGCTTCTTGAAAATAATAAGCTATCTAGAAGTATTTTTCATTGATATGTAGGATATATTTATTTAATAATATTAATTTAAGAACTTTATTTTATTTTATAAATTAACTTCTATCAACCAATAACATTTTACCACGCAACAGAGTTATAGTAGATTTTATTTAACTTATCATAAGCTAAAATCAAGCCATGCACTTATTAATCTTATATTCATGTATTTGCATATTTTGTTTATTTATGCATCCTTAAGTATTTTAGTTATGTAATATTTTAAAATGTGATTGGAAAAAAAATATTTCGCATTATAAATGTAATTTAAGTTTATGCACGCACACACATAGAAAAATTTAATTATTTATTTTTTTAATCTTAATAGATTAAAACGGAAATTTAAAAGTTAATCATATGTACATTGCGAAATTGATTAAGATTTAATATTACAAACTTAATTATATTGAGTGAAATTAGGATGTAACTTATTAAATAAGTAATACTTGTAAATATTGCAAAAATGTTGAAGTACATTAAGGTTTCATAGCTGCATAGTTATATTTTATGTGCATATTTAGTGTTTTTTGTGATGATATGCGACTTATTAGATGTCCAATAGTTATAAATGATGCAAAAATGTTAAAGTACATTAAGGTTTAATACTTGCTTAGATATATTTTATGTGCATATATAGTACTTTTGCGATGTTATGTAGCTTATTAGATAAACAATACTTATAAATATTGCAAAAATTTTGAAATACATTAAGGTTTCATAGCTGCATAGTTATACTTTATGTGCATATTTAGTGCTTTTTGTGATGATATGCGACTTATTAGATGTCCAATAGTTATAAATGATGCAAAAATGTTGAAGTACATTAAGGATTAATACTTGCTTAGATATATTTTATGTGCATATATAGTACTTTTGCGATGTTATGTAGCTTATTAGATAAACAATACTTATAAATATTGCAAAAATGTTGAAATACATTAAGGTTTCATAGCTGCATAGTTATATTTTATGTTCATATATAGTACTTTTTGTGATGTAATGTAGCTTATTGGGTGAACGATAGTTATAAATGATGTAAAAATGTTGAAATACATTAAGATTTATTACTTACTTAGTTATATTTCATGTGCATATATAGTACTTTTTGTGATGTAATGTAGCTTATTAGATGTCCAATAGTTATAAATATTGCAAAAATTTTGAAGTACATTTAGGTTTAATAGCTGCTTAGATATATTTTATGTGCATATATAGTACTTTTTGTGATGTAATGTAGCTTATTGGGTGAACGATAGTTATAAATGTTGAAGTACATTAAGGTTTCATAGCTGCATAGTTATATTTTATGCGCATATTTAGTACTTTTGTGATGTAATGTAGCTTATTAGATAAACAATACTTATAAATATTGCAAAAATGTTGAAGTACATTAAGGTTTCATAGCTGCATAGTTATATTTTATGTGTATATTTAGTGCTTTTTGTGATGTAATGTAGCTTATTAGGTGAACGATAGTTATAAATATTGCAAAAATGTTGAAATACATTAAGGTTTATTACTTACTTAGTTATATTTTATGCGCATATTTAGTACTTTTGTGATGTAATGTAGCTTATTAGATATCCAATAGTTATAAATGATGCAAAAATGTTGATACACATTATGGTTTAATAGTTATATTTTATGATAAACAATACTTATAAATGATGCAAAAATGTCGAAGTACATTAAGGTTTAATAGTTGCACAGTTATATTTTATGTGCATATATAGTACTTTTGCGATGTTATGTAGCTTATTAGAGGAACGATACTTATAAATGATGCAAAAATGTTGAAATACATTAAGGTTTAATAGTTATATTTTATGCGCGTATATAGCACTTTTTGTGATGCGAAACAAAATATTCTCAGGGGATAGTAGTTTTCAAAAATTTAACCACAGGAATACACTCTATTTAAGATAGAAATAGGTGCACTAGTATTGAACATGGTGGCTTTTTGGGGTCACGTGATTTTTTTCGTCCAATCAGAAGCACGGAATTTTAATGAATAGTATTATAAAATTAAGCACTTTGTGGAATTAAGTGTTGATTGTGTACAAATAATTTTGGTGTTTTTTCAACCACATGGATTTTTAATGATTATAAAATTAAGTGATTTGTGGAATTAAGTGTTGATCATATTCAAATAATTTAGGAGTACCATGAACCAACCAGAAGCATGGATTTTTAATAATTGTAAAATTATGTGATTTAAGTATACAAGTTTCGGAAAAAACCATGAAAAACTTCAAACGAATAGTCTACAAGCTTTAAAATCTGTGATGCACAAATTATTTGTTTTAACATGTTGATAAACTAGATTACATTAAAAAGTTTGGGTATTAAAATGATATATATTTGGTGTGATTAATAGGGATTCTAAAGAATTTGGCTGCTTTTCCTGGTGTATGAATTTAGCTTATATTTGGCGTGATTTCGCCAATAATTACAAATTTGGTGGTAAACCTGCAGTATAAATGCATTCGCAAAGAAAATTTTGTCAGTTGCTGCTGTATTTTTGAGGAGTGCGCACGTTTAATTTATCAACTTGTATTTTTTATAACACTTTACTTTTTAGTGAGAGAGATGGATTTATCTGCAAAAATGCCTATTTCAAATGAGGTGTCATCAAGCTTGGATACTAAGAAAGTACCAAAAACTTTTAGCTGTGTTTCTTGCAGTATGGTATTTAAACGAAAATGGGATTTGCTTCGTCACATGAAAATTCATCTCAACGAAAAATCTTTTATTTGCAATGTATGCCAGAAAGCATTTACCAGGTCAGATGAGTTAAAGAGACATTTAAAAATTCATGAAAAGACTTCTATTGAACATAGATGTGGGCAATGTGATGAATCCTTTAATCGCAAGTATCAGTTGCTGATGCATATTAGAAAAAATCATCGAAAACCTTTACCAGTGCATTCCTGTGATCAATGTGCAGAAACATTTAGACAGAAATATAAACTTTTAGAGCATGTTAGAGAAAATCATCGAAAACCCTTATCGCAAGCAACATTAAAGGGAATATCAAATTCTGACCGAGATTTTCTTAAAGAGAAAATTATGCATTTTAAAAGAAAAAATGCTCTTAATACATTTACAATAACCACATTTGATAATAAAAACAAAGATTTGGATTTAACGTCATTTTTTAATAGTTTAAGAACTGACATTTTAAACGAATTAAACTTTCAATTAAATGACCAAGGATCATTGAAATGGTATATTAATGTAGAAGTTATTTTTAGTTGTATTTATGAAAATGGAGAGAAGGATTTTATTACACAAAATTTTAGGTCAAAAAGTATAACAACTCTTTTAATAAATGATTTGAATAATGATCTTGAAAACGCTTTTAACAAGATGAAAAAGTGTTTTGATGAATTTAGTGAACAAGGATCAGGTTGGACATTAACAGAAATTTTCAAATTAGAACTTTGTATGACTAAATATGGTTCTTTTCAAATGTAATATCTGATTTTACTACATATATTAAAAATTGTTAGTTGAATCTTATAAAATTATTGTTAACTTTGTATAAAAATGATGAATGTAAAAATCTTATAATTTGAAAAATAAAAGTATGTGTATTAAAATTGTATTTTTAATTATTTATCTCATATAAAAATTTTATGTAAAAGTTTAAACTATTAATCGGATTTTTAAAATAAATGCACTTATGTTAATGTAGAGATATTTTTTTTTTTTTTTTTTAAACGTTTATTTCATAAATAAATTGATATTTTATAGTAAATATATAATCATATTCTTACCAATTTTAGAGATTGTATCAAAAAATCATGAACTTTGCATTTGACACATAGTCTAGAGTAATACTAACCTGCTTAAAAGTTTAACTTTTCTGCGTGCTTGAAATTAGACATGAATAAATTATCTGTTTCGACACGTTGATAAACTAAAATATTTTACGAGATTTTTTAATGGGATTGGGGATATTTTACAAGATTTGGCTATTAAAATAACATATCTGCTAAGATTTGGCGAGATTTTTTTAATGTATTTGGCAATAAATACTGATTTGGCATTAAATATAGAGTATAAATTCAGTCTCAGAGGAAAATTTAATCAGTTGCTGACTTGTTTTCATGGTTCAGTTTTCACATAACATTTTTAAAGTTTTACTTTGATTATATTTATAATGGATCTATCTGAGGAAGTGCAAGTTTCTGTTCATCAACAACCCACTTCATCATGTTTTAAAGATGAGACTTTTCACTCAAAGGATGTAAAACCCTATATTTGTAATGTGTGTAAGAAAGCATTTAGTAGATCGTACGGTTATAAAAGACACTTAAAAACTCATGAAAAACCTCGCATAGGATATGGGTGTGAATACTGTATGGAAAATTTTACTCGTAAACGGGATTTTTTAAAGCATAATACAAAAATTCATAAAAAGACTTTACATAATCACAGTTGTGATGAATGTAGTGAAGTGTTTAGGACTAAACAAGATTTATTGAATCATAAAAAAATGGTACATCGAAAGGTTTTACCTGAATATCTATGTGTAGAATGCAACGAAAGTTTTCGATATAAGTATGAATTATTACAACATAAAAGAAAAAATCATCGTAAAGATTCTTCTGCTTACGTATGTACAAAATGCAATGAACGAAATACTCTCAACTTAGACAGTGAAAATATGAACTTAACGAATTTTTTGAATAATTTGAATACTGCTTTTTTAACCAATACCTATTCTTTAGCCAAAAGCTTTCATGATGAAAATAACAATACGTATTTTTTAATATTTTTAAATAATGAAAATATGAATACCGAACGCATAACACAAAATATTGACTCACCAACCAACAACTTTGAGACTGCAAATGCGAACTTAACGAATTTTTCAGATAATCAAAATATTGTTTTCGGTTCATCAACCAGTGAAAATGTGATCTTATCAAATGTTTTGGATAATAATGAAAATGCATACAACGTTTTACCCACTGCTAATGGAAATATGAATACTGAATGTTTGACACAAAGTAATATTTATGACTCACCAACGAACAACTTTCAGAATATAAATGTGGAATTTACGAATTTTAATGTAGAGTGTATGAGTAATCAAAATAATTTTTCACCGGTGAGTGTTGACAACGACTTGTTGACATTTTTGGATAATTTTAATGTAGAATGTATAACTCAATGTAACCTTAACGATTCAACAACAATTTAGATTTTTATGAACCTGTTTTTATATTGACAATAATAATAATGTAAAATAAATTATTTTAATCAAAAATTGTGTTTTTATTATGAAATTACTTTCTACACACCATATTATATTACAATAGATACGTTAAGTCACGAAAAAAATCTAAACATGTATAAATATATTTTTGCTTTCTTATTAACTAAATCGTTTAATACATTTATATACAATAAGACTTGGTGATTTTAATTCGTTTTAAAGAAATTCTCTCCCAACAAATTGGAATGGGACGAAGTGACTTATAAAAACCGTAAAATTAAGAACTCTAATATTGCTGATTTATTAAATATTTTCTACGAATAAGAAAGTGCCTATCAATGCACAGGGCGAATTGTCGCAAGCTCTTAATGATATGCCTAAAACCTTTATTAAAAACAAATTTTTGTTATCTTCTGTACCCAAATGTAACCCCACCTATTGGTTAAATTTTTACTATAAAACACTGGTTTCTTTATTTATGTTTAAATAAATGATATAAAAACTGGACTTACCTCAACACAGTTGTTAATTTGCGTCCTTCTCTTCTACTCGCACGGTGTGAAATGAGCGATAACGCTATTTCTTATCAAGATCACGTGGTAAGCTTTCTTATCTACTATGTCACGTGACATTATCTAGTATGACGTAGTAAGCTACCTACGTCACATGACATTGTCTACTATGACGTAGTAAGCTAAACACAAACCCTACATTAAGGTAGTATATGTGACGTAGTAGATACGTGCTAGATACGTCATAGTAGACAATGTCATGTGACGTAGGTAGCTTACTACGTCATACTAGATAATGTCACGTGACATAGTAGATAAGAAAGCTTACCACGTGATCTTGATAAGAAATAGCGTTATCGCTCATTTCACACCGTGCGAGTAGAAGAGAAGGACGCAAATTAACAACTGTGTTGAGGTAAGTCCAGTTTTTATATCATTTATTTAAACATAAATAAAGAAACCAGTGTTTTATAGTAAAAATTTAACCAATAGGTGGGGTTACATTTGGGTACAGAAGATAACAAAAATTTGTTTTTAATAAAGGTTTTAGGCATATCATTAAGAGCTTGCGACAATTCGCCCTGTGCATTGATAGGCACTTTCTTATTCGTAGAAAATATTTAATAAATCAGCAATATTAGAGTTCTTAATTTTACGGTTTTTATAAGTCACTTCGTCCCATTCCAATTTGTTGGGAGAGAATTTCTTTAAAACGAATTAAAATCACCAAGTCTTATTGTATATAAATGTATTAAACGATTTAGTTAATAAGAAAGCAAAAATATATTTATACATGTTTAGATTTTTTTCGTGACTTAACGTATCTATTGTAATATAATATGGTGTGTAGAAAGTAATTTCATAATAAAAACACAATTTTTGATTAAAATAATTTATTTTACATTATTATTATTGTCAATATAAAAACAGGTTCATAAAAATCTAAATTGTTGTTGAATCGTTAAGGTTACATTGAGTTATACATTCTACATTAAAATTATCCAAAAATGTCAACAAGTCGTTGTCAACACTCACCGGTGAAAAATTATTTTGATTACTCATACACTCTACATTAAAATTCGTAAAGTCCACATTTATATTCTGAAAGTTGTTCGTTGGTGAGTCATAAATATTACTTTGTGTCAAACATTCAGTATTCATATTTCCATTAGCAGTGGGTAAAACGTTGTATGCATTTTCATTATTATCCAAAACATTTGATAAGATCACATTTTCACTGGTTGATGAACCGAAAACAATATTTTGATTATCTGAAAAATTCGTTAAGTTCGCATTTGCAGTCTCAAAGTTGTTGGTTGGTGAGTCAATATTTTGTGTTATGCGTTCGGTATTCATATTTTCATTATTTAAAAATATTAAAAAATACGTATTGTTATTTTCATCTTGAAAGCTTTTGGCTAAAGAATAGGTATTGGTTAAAAAAGCAGTATTCAAATTATTCAAAAAATTCGTTAAGTTCATATTTTCACTGTCTAAGTTGAGAGTATTTCGTTCATTGCATTTTGTACATACGTAAGCAGAAGAATCTTTACGATGATTTTTTCTTTTATGTTGTAATAATTCATACTTATATCGAAAACTTTCGTTGCATTCTACACATAGATATTCAGGTAAAACCTTTCGATGTACCATTTTTTTATGATTCAATAAATCTTGTTTAGTCCTAAACACTTCACTACATTCATCACAACTGTGATTATGTAAAGTCTTTTTATGAATTTTTGTATTATGCTTTAAAAAATCCCGTTTACGAGTAAAATTTTCCATACAGTATTCACACCCATATCCTATGCGAGGTTTTTCGTGAGTTTTTAAGTGTCTTTTATAACCGTACGATCTACTAAATGCTTTCTTACACACATTACAAATATAGGGTTTTACATCCTTTGAGTGAAAAGTCTCATCTTTAAAACATGATGAAGTGGGTTGTTGATGAACAGAAACTTGCACTTCCTCAGATAGATCCATTATAAATATAATCAAAGTAAAACTTTAAAAATGTTATGTGAAAACTGAACCATGAAAACAAGTCAGCAACTGATTAAATTTTCCTCTGAGACCAGTGGCGGATTTAAGGGTGGGGCTAGGGGGCTGAAGCCCCCCCCAAAACACTGACATTCACAATTGAATACTGCAACTGTAAATTTTTTATTTGTCTAGAATAACACTTTGAACAATCTTAGCCCCCCCCAAAAGTCAAGTTCTGGATCCGCCACTGTCTGAGACTGAATTTATACTCTATATTTAATGCCAAATCAGTATTTATTGCCAAATACATTAAAAAAATCTCGCCAAATCTTAGCAGATATGTTATTTTAATAGCCAAATCTTGTAAAATATCCCCAATCCCATTAAAAAATCTCGTAAAATATTTTAGTTTATCAACGTGTCGAAACAGATAATTTATTCATGTCTAATTTCAAGCACGCAGAAAAGTTAAACTTTTAAGCAGGTTAGTATTACTCTAGACTATGTGTCAAATGCAAAGTTCATGATTTTTTGATACAATCTCTAAAATTGGTAAGAATATGATTATATATTTACTATAAAATATCAATTTATTTATGAAATAAACGTTTAAAAAAAAAAAAAAAATATCTCTACATTAACATAAGTGCATTTATTTTAAAAATCCGATTAATAGTTTAAACTTTTACATAAAATTTTTATATGAGATAAATAATTAAAAATACAATTTTAATACACATACTTTTATTTTTCAAATTATAAGATTTTTACATTCATCATTTTTATACAAAGTTAACAATAATTTTATAAGATTCAACTAACAATTTTTAATATATGTAGTAAAATCAGATATTACATTTGAAAAGAACCATATTTAGTCATACAAAGTTCTAATTTGAAAATTTCTGTTAATGTCCAACCTGATCCTTGTTCACTAAATTCATCAAAACACTTTTTCATCTTGTTAAAAGCGTTTTCAAGATCATTATTCAAATCATTTATTAAAAGAGTTGTTATACTTTTTGACCTAAAATTTTGTGTAATAAAATCCTTCTCTCCATTTTCATAAATACAACTAAAAATAACTTCTACATTAATATACCATTTCAATGATCCTTGGTCATTTAATTGAAAGTTTAATTCGTTTAAAATGTCAGTTCTTAAACTATTAAAAAATGACGTTAAATCCAAATCTTTGTTTTTATTATCAAATGTGGTTATTGTAAATGTATTAAGAGCATTTTTTCTTTTAAAATGCATAATTTTCTCTTTAAGAAAATCTCGGTCAGAATTTGATATTCCCTTTAATGTTGCTTGCGATAAGGGTTTTCGATGATTTTCTCTAACATGCTCTAAAAGTTTATATTTCTGTCTAAATGTTTCTGCACATTGATCACAGGAATGCACTGGTAAAGGTTTTCGATGATTTTTTCTAATATGCATCAGCAACTGATACTTGCGATTAAAGGATTCATCACATTGCCCACATCTATGTTCAATAGAAGTCTTTTCATGAATTTTTAAATGTCTCTTTAACTCATCTGACCTGGTAAATGCTTTCTGGCATACATTGCAAATAAAAGATTTTTCGTTGAGATGAATTTTCATGTGACGAAGCAAATCCCATTTTCGTTTAAATACCATACTGCAAGAAACACAGCTAAAAGTTTTTGGTACTTTCTTAGTATCCAAGCTTGATGACACCTCATTTGAAATAGGCATTTTTGCAGATAAATCCATCTCTCTCACTAAAAAGTAAAGTGTTATAAAAAAATACAAGTTGATAAATTAAACGTGCGCACTCCTCAAAAAATACAGCAGCAACTGACAAAATTTTCTTTGCGAATGCATTTATACTGCAGGTTTACCACCAAATTTGTAATTATTGGCGAAATCACGCCAAATATAAGCTAAATTCATACACCAGGAAAAGCAGCCAAATTCTTTAGAATCCCTATTAATCACACCAAATATATATCATTTTAATACCCAAACTTTTTAATGTAATCTAGTTTATCAACATGTTAAAACAAATAATTTGTGCATCACAGATTTTAAAGCTTGTAGACTATTCGTTTGAAGTTTTTCATGGTTTTTTCCGAAACTTGTATACTTAAATCACTTAATTTTACAATTATCAAAAATCCATGCTTCTGGTTGGTTCATGGTACTCCTAAATTATTTGAATATGATCAACACTTAATTCCACAAATCACTTAATTTTATAATCATTAAAAATCCATGTGGTTGAAAAAACACCAAAATTATTTGTACACAATCAACACTTAATTCCACAAAGTGCTTAATTTTATAATACTATTCATTAAAATTCCGTGCTTCTGATTGGACGAAAAAAATCACGTGACCCCAAAAAGCCACCATGTTCAATACTAGTGCACCTATTTCTATCTTAAATAGAGTGTATTCCTGTGGTTAAATTTTTGAAAACTACTATCCCCTGAGAATATTTTGTTTCGCATCACAAAAAATGCTATATACGCGCATAAAATATAACTATTAAACCTTAATGTATTTCAACATTTTTGCATCATTTATAAGTATCGTTCCTCTAATAAGCTACATAACATCGCAAAAGTACTATATATGCACATAAAATATAACTGTGCAACTATTAAACATTAATGTACTTCGACATTTTTGCATCATTTATAAGTATTGTTTATCATAAAATATAACTATTAAACCATAATGTGTATCAACATTTTTGCATCATTTATAACTATTGGATATCTAATAAGCTACATTACATCACAAAAAGCACTAAATATGCACATAAAATATAACTATGCAGCTATGAAACCTTAATGTACTTCAACATTTTTGCAATATTTATAAGTATTGTTTATCTAATAAGCTACATTACATCACAAAAGTACTAAATATGCGCATAAAATATAACTATGCAGCTATGAAACCTTAATGTACTTCAACATTTTTACATCATTTATAACTATCGTTCACCCAATAAGCTACATTACATCACAAAAAGTACTATATATGCACATAAAATATATCTAAGCAGCTATTAAACCTAAATGTACTTCAAAATTTTTGCAATATTTATAACTATTGGACATCTAATAAGCTACATTACATCACAAAAAGTACTATATATGCACATGAAATATAACTAAGTAAGTAATAAATCTTAATGTATTTCAACATTTTTACATCATTTATAACTATCGTTCACCCAATAAGCTACATTACATCACAAAAAGTACTATATATGAACATAAAATATAACTATGCAGCTATGAAACCTTAATGTATTTCAACATTTTTGCAATATTTATAAGTATTGTTTATCTAATAAGCTACATAACATCGCAAAAGTACTATATATGCACATAAAATATATCTAAGCAAGTATTAATCCTTAATGTACTTCAACATTTTTGCATCATTTATAACTATTGGACATCTAATAAGTCGCATATCATCACAAAAAGCACTAAATATGCACATAAAATATAACTATGCAGCTATGAAACCTTAATGTATTTCAAAATTTTTGCAATATTTATAAGTATTGTTTATCTAATAAGCTACATAACATCGCAAAAGTACTATATATGCACATAAAATATATCTAAGCAAGTATTAAACCTTAATGTACTTCAACATTTTTGCATCATTTATAACTATTGGACATCTAATAAGTCGCATATCATCACAAAAAACACTAAATATGCACATAAAATATAACTATGCAGCTATGAAACCTTAATGTACTTCAACATTTTTGCAATATTTATAACTATTGGACATCTAATAAGTCGCATATCATCACAAAAAACACTAAATATGCACATAAAATATAACTATGCAGCTATGAAACCTTAATGTATTTCAACATTTTTGCAATATTTATAAGTATTGTTTATCTAATAAGCTACATAACATCGCAAAAGTACTATATATGCACATAAAATATATCTAAGCAAGTATTAATCCTTAATGTACTTCAACATTTTTGCATCATTTATAACTATTGGACATCTAATAAGTCGCATATCATCACAAAAAGCACTAAATATGCACATAAAATATAACTATGCAGCTATGAAACCTTAATGTATTTCAAAATTTTTGCAATATTTATAAGTATTGTTTATCTAATAAGCTACATAACATCGCAAAAGTACTATATATGCACATAAAATATATCTAAGCAAGTATTAAACCTTAATGTACTTCAACATTTTTGCATCATTTATAACTATTGGACATCTAATAAGTCGCATATCATCACAAAAAACACTAAATATGCACATAAAATATAACTATGCAGCTATGAAACCTTAATGTACTTCAACATTTTTGCAATATTTACAAGTATTACTTATTTAATAAGTTACATCCTAATTTCACTCAATATAATTAAGTTTGTAATATTAAATCTTAATCAATTTCGCAATGTACATATGATTAACTTTTAAATTTCCGTTTTAATCTATTAAGATTAAAAAAATAAATAATTAAATTTTTCTATGTGTGTGCGTGCATAAACTTAAATTACATTTATAATGCGAAATATTTTTTTTCCAATCACATTTTAAAATATTACATAACTAAAATACTTAAGGATGCATAAATAAACAAAATATGCAAATACATGAATATAAGATTAATAAGTGCATGGCTTGATTTTAGCTTATGATAAGTTAAATAAAATCTACTATAACTCTGTTGCGTGGTAAAATGTTATTGGTTGATAGAAGTTAATTTATAAAATAAAGTTCTTAAATTAATATTATTAAATAAATATATCCTACATATCAATGAAAAATACTTCTAGATAGCTTATTATTTTCAAGAAGCATATTTTTTAATGAATTAAATAAATGGTAACTCTGTAGTATGGTATTTTCATTTTAAGGTGAATAATTCAAAAAGTTTTTTAAACTAGTTTAGTAGAAGTATATCCTATATAAGATAATCAAACAAAATGAGTTTATCGTAGTATGACGTAGTATCAACATGGTCGATAAGAAATAACCTTATCACTCATTTGTTTCTTTGGAAGTGTAGAAAAGAAGCATATTTTTTAATGAATTAAATAAATGGTAACTCTGTAGTATAGTATTTTCACTTTAAGGTGAATAATTTAAAAAAGTTTTTTTAACTAGTTTAGTAGAACTATATAAGATAATCAAACAAAATGAGTTTATTGTAGTATGACGTATTAAGTGCTTGCGAAAAATGCTAAGTCCTCGAAATACATTGCCTCTCATTAAATTCTTTATTAAAAAAATAAAAATAAATTCTATCTATGCGAATTCACTATTAAAGTTTCATCCTAAATAACATAATTTTAAACGAAAACTACTTATCTAACAATTATCTACATAAAAATATATTCTTACATAATTTCTAATACAACTCATTTAAAAGATTCCTTATCTATTTAAAAGTTTATGACCAAGATCTCATGAATACATGTTTAAGCATTTCCTGAATTGCAAAGATAAACAATCGTTAACACACAATTCTTAATCACTATTTCTACATATGTCCGAAAATACGCACTTATCACATTATTTAAATTGTCCTTCGCAAAATTTCTAAGACAACTCATTTACAAGATTCTCTATTTATTTGAAATATATTAGGATAGAAGATAATATAACTATTTTATTATAAAATGGAAGTTCAAACTAAAAATTACAAGTGTAAAAGATAATACCAACATCCCGTAATTTAAGAAAGTGCACTGATAAAGTTCTTTAAATACACTATTTGAATGATAAATCACTCTATTGCTGCATATAGCAGAAAAAATAAATTCTCTCAAATCAACTAACAGATGACAGTGATAATTAAAACCATAATTAAAATTATCTTTTTAAAAATCATAATTTTTCTAACTATTTCAAATTACCATAATTCTTTTAAAATCCTAATTAAAGTTCCAAGGTGAGTACATTTCTTTCTTTTTAAGTATAAGAAAAAATCTCATCAAACATAAGAAATTCTCTTTTTAAAAATTTTTTTCTAAGTTTAAAATTAATTTTAAAATCCTAATTAAAATAATATTCATTCAAGATAACATCCTAATTCTAACCCTCCTTATCTTTCATGTCATCATGCGTCACCGATAAGATAACACGCTGACCGGGTAGTAGTAGAAGGAGCTCCGGACTCCGCTAGCTCTCCGCTTAACCCCTCACCCCTCCTGCTGGAGTAGGAGCCCCCTTTTCCTTCTACTAGTACACTTAATACAGTTTTGTTAAATAAATCCTTGTCGAATCCTGTTTTTAGACTGATTAAGAACAGGATTCGACAAGGATTTATTTAACAAAACTGTATTAAGTGTACTTTTTTTATATAGGAATTTTTGCTAGTGTTCGGAGACTTTTGTTACCGACTGTACATAAAGTATTGTAATACCGATTTGAGAAACAGATTTCGTATTTCGCATAGTTGAAAAATGAAAGGTCGTAGAAATTTTTAAATTTAAATATGTGACTGTTATGATGTCTAATTGTACACCTCCAATACTTGACACAAGCTTCTCTTTTAGAGATATCTATGATTTTACACGATTTTTGGTAATGTATGCATGTGTGTGAGTGAATACGACAGCGTTTAAACGCTTTGTTTGAATGAGTTGAAAATTGGTACGCATGTTATACGTCACCGTACATAACATCTTAAAAAATACGTTTTTATAATGGTTATTTCACGTATCAAGTTTCCTACAATTATATGCCATACAAGTTGAGATATAACCTTTCAGTTATAGAAGAAATTTCCCGTATAGCAGCGCCATCTATTCGTGTATAAGAATCCAACTTAAATCAGCATAATGTCTCATAATGGCCTTCTCACATATCAAGTTTTGTTTGATTATACACAATAGGACCTGAGATATGGGCGTTCCTTAAATTACAGAAATCACTCTGTAGCAGCGCCGCCTGTTGAAAGGTTGACACCAAAAGTTGATAGATACTAATTTATATCAAGGTGCATCTACATATAAATTTATATGGCATTCTGTACAGTAGTTCCTGAGATATAGCATTCCGTTCAATTGCAGAAATCGCTGTATAGCAGCGCCACCTGTTGGTCGATAAGTATTCAAATTGAATCAGCATAATGGCTCATGATTACCTTCTTACATGTCACGTTTTGTTTGATTATACGCAATAGAACCTGAGATATAGCCCCCCCTTAAATTGCGGAAATCACTGTATAGCAGCGCCACCTGTTGCTCGATAAGCATTTAAATTGAATCAGCATAATGTTTCATAATTACTTTCTTACATGTCAAGTTTTGTTTGATTATACGCAATAGAACCCGAGATATAGCCTCCCCTTAAATTAAGGAAACCGCTGTATAGCAGAGCCACCTATTGAGAGGTTGACACCAAAAGTTGATAGACCTAAATTTGGTCAGGATACATCTACATATAAATTTATATACGATTCTGAGCAAAAGTTCCAGCGATACAGTTGCCACAATTTTTTGTCGCACACCAGACGGGCAGACAAGCATTTTCTAAAAATGGTAAAATCGTGTTCTAGACCTCTCAAAACGTGTAAATCCGTCATTTAGACTTATCTTACTTTAATTTATTTAAAAATCCGTTAATTACCCTCTGTTGGGAAAGTCGAGTGGAATCACTGCAATTTTTTTTAATCTATCTTTTGTTCCCGTTCTTCTTTTCCATGTTATTCTGTGGGGGTTTTATTTCGATTCGTTTTATAAGGATATCTTATCCAAAAATGAAGTTTTTTGAACATGTCGCCTTTTAGATTAGTGAGCAACTTAAAAAAAAAAAAAAAAAAAAAAGAAAGAAAGAAAGAAAGAAAGAAAAAGAAAAAATAAGTCACTTCATTAAGTAAACTTAGAACTCTAATTCAAAAACATTATTTTTAATTCGATTATTGAATATTTACTAAATTGATTTATAAGAAAGTTTGTTACTTGCGTATCATGACATATTTTAACTGGAAGCAGTTAAAGTGTTCTAAGATTATAGACTAGTAGACTACAGAAACTAACTGGTAGCTAGAGTTAAAAACAAAAATAATTTTAAACTAGTACATTGGGGCCTAGTATAACTAGTACATTACTATATATAAATGTAAAATGTATGATATTTTGTAGATTTAATATTTATATTTTTCTCGTAATATTTATATCTTTTTCTCCCGTTTTTAAAATTTAATTTGTGCCTTTAATTAATTATTTAAATTTAGCATTAATTTTTCTTCACTCGTCAAAATTTAATAGTAAACCTATGGTCTCAGCAAAATCGTTCTAACACTTATTCCTTTGAGGGAAGACTTAGTATAACTAAATAAAAAACAGTATAGTAGCATAGTGCATGTATAGGATCAATAGCATGTATTATTATTATTATTATTATTATTTTAATTAATATATATATTTTACACTTATGAGGTTTTCTTTCTTTTTATGTATATTACACAACTTCCATTTGCCGGTCACATCTGGCATTTTTGAGGTTACCGGTGAAAGTCAAAGTCTTTTACTACAGAAATTTTATATAATGATGCAAACTGCAACAAAGAATGATTTATTTTTTGTAATTATTAAAAAAAAAAAAAAAAAAAAAAAAAAAAATGTTTTATGTTATTAGAATATTCTCTTACCTCTTTAAAAGTGTACTTATTTTATTTTTAACATGAAAAGTAGATAGAGAAATGATTACAATATCAAAAGTTTTACTGGGTATTTGTTGTTGTTGTAAGATTTAAAATCGATTGTCTACTCTTGAGACGTAGACCTGCGTGGGAAATCCTGTTTGGGGGTCTTCCTAAGGGATTCTAGAGCGTATTCACAGGAATTTCTGAAAAAACCTCGGGAAAATTCCGAACTGCTTGGTTGACGAATGAAATTTAGATTCGAACCAGAGTGGTTCGTTTGAGCCAAATTAAAGCTTATAAAATAATAATACAATGTCTCTTTCACTGCAATTGGCATTATCAAATGTTAGCATTTTTTTTCGAGGGGGGGGGGGGGTATTTTAGCCCCATTGGTCTCTATTTCTGGAAATTTAGCCTTATTTGAAATGTTTGATCTCGTAAACCTGGCAACCCTGATTCGAACTGGTCACCTCACATCTACCAGCATTGAGTGTTACTTACTACTACTTAGTACTAAGTTAGAATTCATTGGTGTTTGGAAAATAAATTTTTCAGTCAGTGCGAGAATTATGTATTATTGTACCCAGATTTGATCCTTTTATCATTGGTCCTGGTTTTGAATTTAAAAATCTACTTAATACAGTTCATTTTATTTCATTTTATTTATTTATTTATTTTATTTTATTTTATTTATTTTATTTATTTTATTTATTTTATTTTATTTTATTTATTTATTTATTTTTATTTATTTATTTATTTATTTTATTATTATTATTATTTATTTATTTATTTACTTTTTTGCACTCAAAATAATTATTAAATGTGTTTGCCTACAATTTTCTTTATTCTAATTAACATAATATAAAAGATTTGACAGATTTTATTTGATTTAACGTAAATAAGCAATGGCAGATCTTTAAGTAAAGATGTGCATATTCTTCACTTGAATGTCATAAAATATTTTATTCGTTCCCATTCTCCCTTTCCCGCATTAAAAGAGGACGTGCATTATCTACAACAAATATTCTAAGATGATAGGGCACATATAAAGCGTAAATAAATTTAAGTACAGAATTCCTGCTGGGTATGATGCATCTATTCTACTTATTTAAATAGTGATGATTTGTATATCTTTTAGAAAATTTTAGCATTCCTTCATAATAATATGTTACCTTGTAAACATATTATATGTGCTTTTCAAATGCTGAACATACATACCATAGATATTTTTTTCATTATAAGTATTCCTTTCTTTCCCGAATATCATCTTGCTCTACCTCACTGTATTCCGATACAGATTTCTGTAGTAAACACTGTTACAAATGCAAGGATACATGTTGTGAAGTTTTTTTCTCTCGGTGTTCCCCCCAGTGATCGGAAAAAGTCATTCCCTGCTGGGACAGCTACAGATTCACAGCCGAAATATCCGTGGGATTGAAGAGAGGGTGATTTGGTATCTTAGTAAGGAGGTGAAAGGCCGACGACAGCTGTTAGGCCTGAGCAGTTATTCTTACAGATTTCATTTTACCATTACTTAAATTCCTGATTTTGCCACTCAATTCCCTGCGGCGGAAATGGGGAAGTTGAATTAGAAAGTTATTTTTCTCTCGCCGCAGGGACTTTAATTGGAAAAATCGAACCATGCCAATATAAAACGATAAAGGTGGCATCTTTAAGTTGGGCGGTGCTTTTGAATTTTGTAAGAAGTCTAACATTACATTCAGGCGATCTTAAAAGTAAACTAGTAGGAGTGGCCATCACAAAACTTTCTTTTGTATTTTCCTATACAAATTCATCCTATACAGATTGTTTATTAAAATAGTTACTTCTTAAAATTAATTTTCATGGTGAATACAGACTATTTTCATCTTAAGGAAGTGTAATACTGAAACATACTATTATCGAAAGAAAGCCAATTTCGTGCACAACAAACAGCACAATAGAAAATACATTTTTCTCTTTTCTTTCCTTTCCTTTTCTTTTCTTTTCTTTTCTTTTCTTTTCTTTTTTTTTTTTTTTTTTAATTAAAAAAATCGATAATTTTTTTCCAAATTTAACAGATCTATGGTTCAACCATTCCATTTAAAAGTACTGACGACTTTTTTTAAAAAACACCCATATGGAAAATTTACACACACCCGAGGAGGGAGGCGATGCTGCTACATAAAAAATTCTTTTTTCCTGGATTAGTATTGCTGTTATATATAATATTTATATATCACAATGGTTGGTTAATAATAATTATCATTCTGTACATTCAAGGGAAATTTGTTCTATACTGCCCTATTAAAAATTATGAAAAAGAAGATGACAGCGTCACCTGTTGAGTGATACATCCCAAAATGTATTCAGCACCAATATAAGTCAAAGTCCAACTAAATATCAAATTTGGTTAAATTCGTTCATTGGTTCGGGAGATACAGCATTCACAAACACTTTGGCAACACACACAAACAGACAAGTACACAGACTTTTTCTAAAAATGGTGAAATCTTGTTCAGGACATTTCAAAATGTGTAAAGCCATCAATACTGGACGAAGCCAATACTTTCTTTTTGTCTATATAGAAGAATGTATATACAGGATGCTCCAAAAAACAAACTTTAAGAGGAGATAGGGCACTTCATAACGATTCCGAATTGTATAGGAACCTATGCCCGCAAATGTCATCTTCATTCTTTAAGAACCGGGTATTTGGGGGTATTTTTTAACATATGTGGGCGGGGCTTTTAAATTTTGAATTTTTAACAAACATTTTTTTCGTGCAAATGGTTACATAAAAAGATATATATAGCAATAGTTCTGTTTCTAATCTATGTATTAAAAACAGTGATTTCATTAATGCGAATATTGTGCATGATGTTGTAAAATAATGCATCGTACAAGATTTTTAAAATTTAAAAAGAAGGCAGAATCTATATAAATAAAGAGAAGTCTCTGTCTCTCTGTGTGTGTGTCTGTCAGTTTGTCTGTTCTCTGGTGCTCACATTACTCATCGCAGAGCTACAAAACTTGGCAGATGGATACCTGGTACCCTATAGGTGTGCACTTCATCGAAATTTTTTAGAATTTAGAATTTAATTTTTTTTTAGCTTTAAATATTCGCTTCTATGTTTTATTTTTCATCAATTTTATTCTTTCATTGAAATCGTCAGCGTATCTTAGCAACGGCTTTTACGCTATTTATTTTTTATTTAATACATTCATTTGAAGGCGAATTTTTTTTCTTTTAATTTGTTATATTTATTGAAAATAAAAGGGTAATGCAGTAGAAAAATTTGAGTATAACGGATTTTAAAATTAAAATCGTATTTATAACAAGTATGTTTAGTTTATGTATAATTTTCATAGTGTAACAACTTTTTATTTTTAATTTTTTAATTAATTCTTTAAAAAAAAAAAAAAAAAAAAAAAAAAAAAACCTTTTAATTTTTATTATTATTATTATTATTATTATTATTATTATTATTATTTACAGTATTTATCGGGAAAAATGGTAGTACATATATGCATAGTAAAAAGGATTAAACTGACTAAAATTTATTTGTCTTTCATGTATTTAATATTTTTTTAATCTACTTTTTATTTTATTTTACTATATTAGTCTGGCCGGAATCAAATCGTAATATAGGCAAATAGCACGGGCTATAAAATACATGGTTCAAAAACTAAAATATTTAAGAGATGCTGAGATACAGTCATCTTTAAAATCGCAGTTCTTAAATGATAGCAGATCCACCTGTCGTCGATAAATAACCAAACTGAAAGTGCCCGGGAAACCCCTTTCTGCAGGCAGTGGGAACCTGAACCCGATGCAGTGCGGGTGGAGAAAGAGCTGCCGTAGGCAGCGGTTATCCGAAGCGAGGTTTAGAGCGATTTCAATGTAATTTTGATTTAGCTTTTGCTTTGAATGTGATGTAAAAAAATAAATACTGATCCAATTCTTTTGAAAATTCATTTAAATATAGTGACCAGCGAAGCGAGCGTAGCTTGCTAGTTACAAAAAAAAAAAGAAAAAAAAAATAGAGTACACGTGAACAGTCAAAAATATTCATGCACGGATGTAAGTGTTAGAAAACATCAGAATGTATCCGCTCCTTAAAGGGTTAATAAGATGTTTGCGGTCGTGTGTTGTTATGTATTTTTCATTCCTTCAGCTGTTATCTGCATCCACTTAAGATTTGTTGCTCCATGTTTGTACCGCCCACATTTGTTAAAAATACCTAAAATGCGAACATGGGTTCCTGTACATTTCTGATGCCTTATGATGGACACTCTCGCCTCTAAAAGTTTGTTGCAGTAATTTTGAAACACACTGTATATTATTATGTACATAGAATATTGTCATTAAATAGTAGCTTTGTTCCTGCTGTTCTTTGGAAACAAATGCATACTAAAACCTGAAAGAAACTTTGGAAAGGAAAAGAACAACAAATCTAAAACAAGAATTATTTTATTGGCCAAATGTAGCAAATAACATTAAAAATTAAGTTTCTAAAAACTCTGAAAAGTAGGGACCAGAAAACTGTAAAAAATTACTTCTTTCATAGGAAATTTCGTCATGAAAAAATAGGCTGCGACACTTGTACGATCAGAAAAGATAATTACTTAGTATTAATAGATTGTTTAACTATGTGGTTAGAAATAGTTCCCTTAGATAATAAACAATCATATGAAATAATTGGGAAATTAAAAATAATAATTTAGTGTACCTTTATTGTTTTCGTACCTTAAATATCCTGATAAAATTTTTGTGTCATTTTTCTGTAAAAATGGAGATGCTATATTTGTAACTGTGATTACAACTGCGTCTAACATGTTCTTAGTTGTAAGCTTAACATAAAAAGATGTAGAAACTACTAATTGGCAACAAAGAGTTGGCAACAGTACTAATTGGCAACAGTAGCTGATGTTAAATAAAGAAATAACATAAAATATCTGGAATTTACCCTGGTCAGATAGATTCCTAAAAGCACTGGCATATTGTACTGCAGAGCTGGAAGTGTCCTTTTTTACAGGGCAATTTCCACATCAATATTGATTAATAATGAAATTCTATTTGAACTTTCAGACTTAAATTATATTAAACATTTCCATTTAAAATTAGTGGTAGATAATGTTCTGAAAAAATAAGTCAGAGAATTTGAACTCTGGTATTGTAATCGATTATGAACTCGTGTGGAAAAAATTGAGCAAAATCGTTTCGGCAGAAAGAATTAAAATTGAATATCAAGATTTGACTCAGTCAGACAAAGTTTTACTCCTGAAGCCTGTCCATGTTCAGACGGATCCTTGAAAATATTTGCATGGTGTATTGTCATCAACTGTTCAAGTATTTTCAGGGGCACTCAAATTTTAGATTCATATCTATCATTTGTGAGAAATCGGTTCTGCAGAAAAGCATTAAAAAGGAATTGCAAAATTTGTCACAGACAGATTTTTGCCTTGAAACCTACCCGCGGTGAAATAGGTGCCTAAAAATACTTACATATTATATTGCCATTGACTATGATTTAGTTTGCAAACTTTGAGCAAAATCGGGTCGTTAGAATTACTGGAAAAAAATGGTTTCCCCAAAATAAGCAAAATTGTCTCAAAATAGCTCCGAAACAAATATACTCAATTTTGAGAGTTCCATGTAATCATTTTTTAGTATATTGACCTGCTCAAAAATGAGGTTTACCATCGTGAATCCCAATATCTTAATCACATATTCTGATTGGTGATGTATTCTTCTGCACACCAATATAAAACTTCTACGAAGTGGAAGTTCTGAAGATTTAAGAAAATAAATTTGTTTTTGAACTCTTACTGTTTAAATATGTTGAAATTCTATAAAAGAATTTCTTTTATTTCTACAGATTTATAATAAATTATGAATTGATCAGCTATCAACTTGAAAACATGAGATATTTAATAAATATGACATTCATGTTTAGTAATAATATAATTATACAAAAGTTTGTATCAATATTTCAATATAATAGAAAAAAAAATATTTAACAAAAATTTATTTTTTAATCAAGAAAATTGAAAATTTTCAATAATTGAAATTTTAATTATTGAAACATTGATACAAAAGTTTGTAAATAAATAACAATAATAATATAATTATACGAAAATTTGTATCAATATTTTAATATACGTACAAAAAAAAAATTCTTATTATTATTTTATTTATTTGTTATTATTATTCTTATTATTGTTTTCAATTTAACAAAAGAATTATTATAAATAATCTCTAAAAAAGAGTTAAATTGAACACGTGTCATTTGTTAATTATATTAAAAACACTTTAAACACACGTAAAATTAAATTTTATTTAAAAGATTAAAAAAAAAAAAAAAAAAATTATCCGATGCTTTTCGCTTAAATAGTAAAGCATCATCAGGGATTTTTATTATTCGTTTACAATGAGCAGTTTTTAAATATTTATTTATTTATTTATTTATTTTTTTTCACAGTCAACATTTAAGTCTTTTAATAACGTGAATAGCAGCAAAGTCAATTTGAAGTCCAGTAAAGGTTGGATCAAGGAGCTAAGAAAAATAAGAGAAACTGGAACTATTGAAATATCAAATAAGGCTATTGTTAACTGTTGGCTGTGAAAAGAAAAGATATTTAAAAACTGCTCATTGGAAACGAATAATAAAAATCCCTGATGTGCTTTACTATTAAAGCGAAAAGCTTCAGATAATTTTTTTTAATATCTTTTAAATAAAATTTAATTTTACGTGTGTTTAAAGTGTTTTTAATATAATTAAAAGAATTATTCTTCAATTAAAAAAAAAAAAAAAAAAAAAAATTAGAAGTTTCAATAGTTGAAGTTTTAGTGATTGAAATATTGATACAAAAATTTGTAAATTAATACTGGTATGCCACAATCAGAATCTATGATTAAGATATTGGGATTCACGATGATCAGCCCCATTTTTGAGCATTTCAATATACTCAAAAACGAGTACATTAGGATTATCAAAATTGAGTACATTTGCTTCGGAGCTATTTTAACACAATTTTACTTATTTTTGAGAAACCGTTTCTTTCTTTTTTTTTTTTCTTTTTTTTTTTTTTTTTCAGTAAATTAGGTTAAAAATTGACTGCAAGATTTGAACCAGAGTGACAGAACATATAAGTAAAAAAAAAAGCGTATAAAACTAGTATGATGTAGCCACCACAAGACTTTCTTCTATATAATTTTACACAAAATTCAAACAATACAAATTATTTATTAAATTATTAAATTATTTTCCATTATAAATGCAGACGATTTTTATCTGACAGAATTATATCACTAAATGACTAAAGAAAGTCAATTTTTGCCAATATAAACAAAAAGATTTTTTTTTAAAATCGATAACTTTGTTTTAAATTTTCACAGATATTTGGTTCAATCATACGTTTTAAAGGTATTGACGTGATCTTCCGAAACATACACCCTGGGGTTACTTCTCCCAGGGGGGAAGCGATGCTTCCACATGTACCAACATTTTTACTTTCTCTTACCCATAAGGTAGAGAAAGTATTGTTTTTGGCTCAAATTTTCGAACGCGAGATTTTGTTATATTTACACGTTTTGAGGTCCCCTGAATACGAAAATCATGTTTTTAGCAAATGGTCTGTGTGTCTGTGTGTGTGTGCGTCTGTGTGTGTGTGTGTCTGTGTGTGTGTCTGTCTGTTATCAGCATATCTCAAAAACAAATTAAGGCAGAAAGTTCAAACTTGGTATTCTAAATGTGTATAATATAGGGATGCTACAGTAAGCTTTTCGTTAAGATCAAGCAAATGGTTCGTGTACAGGGACAATCAAGAGAATTCTAATACACTACGTCTATGGGGGAAATGGCAGGAAAATAGAGTTTAACGTCTATAGACTGCACTAAACCCAATGAAACAAATATATATTTTTTGTAATAGAGACAGTTAACTGGGAAAAATTTTTTGTGTATGTAGGAGCCTCGCCTCCCCCCTGGGGGAAAGTCCACCCTCGAGGGGAGTAAATTTTCATGATGGGTATCTTTCAAAAGAGCTCGAAAATACCTTTAAAACGAATGGTTGAACCATCGATCTGCAATAATTTAAAACAAAGTTATCGATTTTTTTTTTTTTTTTTTTTTTTTAACGAAAAAAAAACTTTTGTACTTTTTTTCGTAAAAAATCGTACTTTTTTTTTTTTTTTTTTTTAATATTGAGAATAAAATGGACTTTTTTTTTTGATATTTGGTGTTAAACTACTTCTCTAATATGGAAATCGTCTGCCTTATCATAAAAGATAATTTTTTTAAATAATAATTTTAATAAATTATTTTTTAAAAAGAAAAATATTTTTTAATAACCGAATTAAATTCTATATAAATGTAAGTGCATTAATGAAACGGGGGGTTGAGGGGGGCGGTAGCCCCCCTCACACAGAACTAATTATCATATAAAACTCTTCAGAAGCCTAATATGAATTGTTTAACATAGGTTTACATAACAGTACTTGTTATCTTACCTCTTAATCTCCAACCTGTATTTATAGTATTAAATTTCATGGTAAGAGAAAGTCGTGTGAGTGACACACCAGATTATTTTTCTAGTTTACCAGTACTATTATCAATAATTCATATTAATTTTACAATCACACGTTAAAGATAACTCTCATTATGTGCATTTATACGTAATTTTGTCCTATACTGCCATGTTAAAAATTTAGAAAAAATGAGATCACAGTGCCACCTGTTGAGCCATTAATCCCGAAATCTAATCAGCACCAGTTTATGTCAGGGTCCAACTAAATAACCAAGTTTGGTTAAATTTCGTTCATTGATTCGTGAGATACAGCGTCCACGAAATTTGTGATACACACATACAGACAGACATTTTCTAAAAACAGTCAAATCGTGTTCAGGACATCCCAAAACGTGTAAATCCAACGAAAACTAGAGTTCAAAAATTTTCACGAATGCAATACTTTCTCTATATGTATATACATATAGAAGAATGTAAAAAAGAATGGGGGATACTCTAAAATAATCCCACCCATAAAGCTTTTAACGCTATTTACTAGTTTTTCATAGCAGACGACAGGGAATCAAATACTTACTAAATGGGATCACTTAAGAATCTAAAAGGGCCGCTTTAGATGTATAATGATGAGAACTACCCCATGGAGCTGTTTAGCAAAACATACCTTTGTGCACTATTCCAAAGATAGTGAATCTAAAGACCCTTTGATTAACGAAAATTTTTAATGAGCATTCCCTGCTGCTAAAATACTCATTATGAAACTGAAACGTTTAGTTGTTTCATGAGAAGAGTTTAGTAGTCGTTTTATATCCAGGTGGGTATTGCAATGTCTTTTAATAGGCATCCCGCCGATTTAATGAATTAAACCAATGACTATTTATGTTATTAAATACCTTTTGAAAGGAAAAAAAAAAAAAATAGTTAAACGGAGGTTGGAATTTTAAGAAATAGGTATTATTGAGATAATCTAAAATAAGATAAATAATTAATTAAACGTTTTTTTTTATTATTTGGGGAAATTTTTGTATTTAGGATCCTGATTAAGATTTTTAAATATATTCTGTTACAATATAAAATAAACATAAAAAAAAAAAAAAAAAAAAAAAATGAGATTGTATAATTAAATTTTGCATAATTACTTTAACATCCAATTAAAAAATCAATAGTTAAAAGATATTTGTTTAAATAACTTTTGAAAATTATAAATTAGAGAAAAAAAAAAAAAGGGATCAAAATGAAAATGTAAACAAGAAATTTTTTTTTATGAATTTCACATATATAGTTCTAGTTTACAGAAAGTTTTAAATAAAAATATGAATAGAGAAACAGCTTAAAAATTCACTAAAAATGTTTTAGTTAATTTTTGGTATATTATTTTACTTTCATGCATGTTAAATATAGTAATAAAAAAAATAAAAGGAAAAAATATCTAATGTCAAATCAAAGATTTATTTTAGAGAACGTTTGTTGCTGTAGCACTAATTTGCTTCACTGTAAGTAATCAATGATGGAAATGAAAGTAATGCCGTTGTATTTTTTCTAAAAGAGAAAATTAAATATCATAAATTTCAATAAAGATCTATATATCTTCATTCTCGTTTATTTGAAACGTCGTGTATTCCTACGACCTCTCTGATATACAAACAAACACTACTTGTACTAAAATATCATGTATTTTTCTTGTTCAAATGTCTTATTTTAAACTAAAAATTTATCGTCAAACCTAACTTTTTGCAATCCATGAAAAATACCGAATCATCAGTTTTGCGAATATTTCTAATTTTAACAAATGCAAAGGTCAATACAGAACAGAATATTTAAGAAAATAGCACGATTATTATTATTATTTTTTTCCTGTTATTAGTTATTTATTTTTATTGTTATTACTTTCCAAAGGAATCATGTGAAAAAGAAGTTGTACTTTTTTTTTTCTTTTCTATTTGTTTTACCAAGACAATGGACCAAGCAGTAATGCCTGCTTTCAGCGAAAGCGTATGAAGTTTGCACAAGAAACAGATCCACCCCCATTCACATGCAAGAAAAAAAAGAAAGTAGAAATTCTAAATCAGAAAATAAAAAAAAAAAGGTGTATAATTTCTTAACGACTGAATAACACTGCCGGCAAACAGGGAGGAAAGAACTTTTCCACCATCTTCACCTCCCTCTTCTGCCAGACGATTCGAGAGCTCTGCAAAAGAACACAAAGCTCACAGACCGAAATTGTCGGCTGAAGTACTTGAAAAGAAAAAAAAAAAAAATGAAAAGGGGGGGGGGGGGGGGTAATATTTTGGCGACTGCAGAGAAACAGAAGCGAAGTAGGTGGGGGCGAGCCATTAGTTCCAGCAGCGGGCGTTGTGAGAAAAGCGAAGCTTGGCGGTCAATTTCGGGCCTTTGGAATAACAGAGATCGTTGTGATACTGGCTATTATATGCCTAATAAAATAAACAAAAAGGTGAGAAATACTACATTCTACGTATCATCGAATATAAGGTAGAAGGTCAGGCAGGAAAGCATTGCAAAACGTTCTCTGAGAAAATTTAGAGGGTGATGAGCAAGGTGAGGTTTTTTTTTTTTTTTTTTTTTTTTTTTTTTTTAGTGACTAAAGTTAAGTTTAAACATGGTGTTAATGGTTTGACAGATGAAGCTTTGATTAAAAAGAAGATTTCATTTTGTATTATGTATTAAGCGTATTTTATACATATATGTATATATGATATTATGTACAGGGTGTCTCAAAATTCTTTTCTTGGTTGCATATTATTTCTACATCGCAAATACACACGTTTCGCTTATTGCATAATAGGCGGCCAACGATAGAGGGTTTATCTTCTTTTTTTTTTTTTTTTTTTTTTTTTTTTTTACTTTCTTCTATATATTCAATAGAAGAAATTATTGGATTCATAAAAACTTTCAACTTCCGCTTTTCGACGCATTTACACTTTTTGAGAGTTCTAGAACACGATTTGGCCATTTTTAGAAAGTGTCTGTCTGTCTGTGTCTGTGTGTATGACAAACATTTTATGGCAATTGTATCTCCGGAACTACTGCTTAGAATTGTATATAAATTTATATATAGATGCACCTTGAACTAAATTAGTACCTATCAACTTTTGGTGTCAACTGCTCAATAGGTGGCGCTGATATTCAGCGATTTCTGCAGTTTAAGGTGAGGCCATATCTCAGGTCCTATTGGGTATAACCAAACAAGACTTGATGTGTAAGAAGTTCAATATGAGAAATTACGTTGATTCAATTTGAATGTTTATCGTCCAACAGGTGGTGCTGCTATACAGCGATTTCCGCAATTTAAGGGAAGGCTATATCTCAGGAACTACTGAATAGAATTGCATATAAATTTATATGCAGATGCACCTTGATATATATTAGTATCCATCGCCGTTTGGTATCAACTGCTCAGCAGATGGCGCTGCTACACAGCGATTTCCACAGTTTAAGGAAAGGCTATATCTCAGGTTCTATTGTGTATAATCAAACAAAACTTGATACATTAGAAGGCCATTGTGAGACATTAAGCTGCTTCTAGTTGGATGCTTATAGGCCAATAGATAGCACTTCTATACTGGAATTTTCCTCGATAATGGGAAGGCTAAATCTCAATTTGTATGACATATAACTGTACGAAACTTTATATGTGAGGTAACCATTATAAAAAAGCATTTTTAAGATGTTATTTATAGACAATAAAACTGTCTTTCTTTGGATATTTAGTGTTAGTTTTCTTTTCTCTAAGACGAAAATCATTTGCATTCATCATGTTAGATAATGAGAGACGACAAATAATGAAACTGCTTTACGGCGCATGCTCATAGCATACATTTTTTCTACCAAACTGGATTTTGGTGAAAAACCTCGAACATTTCTCAGTTGAATATCAACAACAAAAATGTTACAGATATTGTTATTTTTTGGTAATATTCCTTTATTTCAATTATAGTTTTAAACACAGTTCGTTAAATCCATTCATTAAAAACACTTTTAAATGAGAATAATAGCCAAAAAAAAATTCCAATTTTTGGGAAGCTAACTCATTATTGACGCCTCTCTTCTTGTAGGCTCTCTAAAGGGAACCTGCTACGGTGGAAGTGGAATGATGATTTCGCGAATGAATTGGTGGATTGGTGGGGATGTGGTATTTGAGAACAAATAGGTTCCAATCCGGGGCCTATTCGAATACCTAGTCAGTCTTGTTTACAAACTTGATCGTGAAAAGCAATTTATTTAAAAAAAGAAATACTAAATATTAAGCAAATAAGTTTCGAAAACATACATAAACCAAAAACGTTTTTCGTTTTAAAGCATTTTGTATTACTTAAACAAACAGTGTTAAATATTTAACAATTTCATACTGCTGTTTCAGAATACCGTATGTAATTTTTACTTGAATGTGAATGTGTTTGGCAAAGTATGTATTTAAAAATTATCAAATTTAATTTTGCTTCTTTAAAGAAGAGCTGTGTATGTTTTGAGTATGATTTTGTAAGTTCAAAAATAAGAAAAAGGTGAACTAAAAGAACAACGTTACATACGAACTACTGGCGAAATAGAAAAACAATTAATGTAGACCTAACATTTTGTAGACCTTTCATGTAGACCTAACATATGTGGAAGTTCTTAGTCCCACTCCGTTGACCTTAGTGGTGCTACTATCGCCCCGGTTCGTGTTTCAGCTTTATTGTCCTAATAATCCACAAAATATTAGAGTAGACCCCGGACTAGTAACCTTTTTGCCTTCGAACATCACATCCAAACCATACCACCAATTCATTCGCCAAACCTACAGTCGGTAACAAAAGTGTCCGAACATTAGCAAAAATTCCTATATAAATAAAGAACGCTTAATATAGTTTTGCTAAATAAATCCTTGTCGAATCCTGTTCTTAGACTGACTAAAAACAGAATTCGACAAGGATTTATTTAACAAAACAGTATTAAGTGTACTTTTTTTACATAGGAATTTTTGCTAGTGTTCGGACACTTTTGTTACCGACTGTACATTACACTTCCACCAATGCAAGTTTCCTCTACCTTTGTTATCGCTGTTTTATATTTCGATTGGGTGAAAATTAAATATAAACCACAACCTACACTAACTATGAAATGGAAAGCAAGTAATCTAATCCTTGTTATTGTTTAAAATCTCTTCTGTTAGACTTTTCTTTGGAGTTTTGGTGGTAAGAGAAACAAACCATTTAAAGCATGCAAAATCCCAAGAACTAGTTGCAAGTAAGTGATTATCACCCAAAGAAATCGCAAAAATCGCAGTGACGTTCCGGGAATTTTTCTCCATAGCCAGTATAGGGAATCCGTATTCTACTAGTATATCAGCTCAATAGTACTAACTGTATGGCAATCAGTGGTCAGGAGCCCTGACTACATATTAGAATAGACCCCGGGCTAGTAACCTATTTGTTCTCGAACATCACATCCCCACCAATTCACTAATTCATTCGCCAAACAAGTTTTTCTTATGCCAAACCAACATTCCACTTCCACCAAAGCAGTTTTCCACTTCTACCAACGCG
Organism: Salticus scenicus; assembly: GCA_963930645.1. Taxonomy (NCBI): domain Eukaryota; kingdom Metazoa; phylum Arthropoda; class Arachnida; order Araneae; family Salticidae; genus Salticus; species Salticus scenicus. The sequence continues at coordinate 265,958,373 of OZ005656.1, read as the reverse complement.
TTTTAGCTTTACTGTCCTAACTGTATGCTAATTAGAGCCTCTAATTTTTAAAGAATGGGATCGAATAGATTTTTATATCGCGCTAGAACTACGCAATGGGCATTTGGAGAAATTTTAAGACTCCCCCCAAGGGATGATACAGTCGACAGCAAAATTATTCGAGCGCTAGTAAAAATTCCTATGTAAAAAAAGCACACTTAATACTGTTTTGTTAAATAAATCCTTGTCAAATAGATGTTCTTAGTCAGTCTAATGGCCGTATTCACCATTAACTCCAACTCCTGGTTCAAAGCAAAAACTTGAAAAGCGTCTAAAGGCAGGGTGCAGCTTTCCAGTAAAATTTGGCACGCTGCTTCTGCCATCTAGCGTCGAGGAGTTCATATAATCTCTTATTGGTTATTTTCACCTGAAAAATCTTAAAATAAGTATACCGCTAGATGACAGAAATAACGCGTCAAAATTTGTTGAAAATTTGCACCCCGCCTTTATACGCTTTTCAGATTTTTGTGTTCAACCGGGAATTGAAGTTATTGGTGAATAACAGCCTAAGAATATGATTCGACAAGGATTTATTTAACAAAACAGTATTAAGTGCACTTTTTTTTTATATAGGAATTTTTGCTAGCTCTCGAATAATTTTGCTGCCGACTGTATGCGGAGACAGGCTTCTGCAAATCTGATCCTGTACGGAATGGATGGCTGCTCCACTTCAGTAATTGCGAGATTTGTTATTTGTACTGAGCATAGAAGACAAGCAGCCACGAAGGGTTTTACGAGTACCAGTTACCATTAATGTATACGGCAATCTTTTTGGGGTCTTTTTCTGGGGCGAATGTGCATTATTTCGATTAACAGTCTGTAGATGGCATTGCGTTTTCCAATTCTTTGTGTTGTAATACTCTCAAGTTTTATCTTTCCACTCCTTTGGCTGTTATTCACCAATAACTTCAACTCACGGTTGAACATGAAAATTTGAAAAGCGTATAAAGGCGGCGTGCAAATTTTCATTAAATTCTGATGCATTGTTTCAGCCATCTAGCGGTATAGTTATTTTCAGATTTTTTGGGTGAAAATAACCAAAGAACATATGAAATCCTCGACAGTAGATGGCAGAAACAGCGTGCCAAATTTTGCTGGAAAGCTGAACTCTGCCTTTAGACGCTTTTCAAGTTTTTGCGTTGAACCGGGAGTTGAAGTTAATGGTGAATACGGCCATTAAGGGTGCATCACAGACCGTCGCCAATTACCCATAGCGCAGTACTAGTGTGATATTAAAACAGAACCAATACACCAACCATCTATCTTATCTTTTCTCTTCTGACGTACCGCATCATTAGTAGATAAACTTAGTGAAGTAGATCAAAATGACTCAAATTTCTCAAATAAATAGTCAGATTTTTTTTTTTTTTTTCAAAATCAAGGTATTAAAAAATCAAAAACTTTATTTTAGAATTCTTCAAACTATATTCATCATGAATTATCGACTTAATGGATTACAATTAAACAAATTTTTATTCCATTATAACTTGTGGTGAAGTTTCTGCATAGTTCTTAAAAAATAATTTTGTTAAAAAATAATTTACCGATGAAATAGGATTTTAAAATCTTTCTGGTACTGTTCGCCCGGTTGTACGGCAACATCAAAAGCAAAAATTGAGTAGTACAGTCAACAGCAAAAGAATCCGAGCACTAGCAAAAATTCCTATTTAAAAAAAGTACACTTAATACTGTTTTGTTAAATAAATCCTTGTCGAATCATGTTCTTAGACTGATTAAGAACAGGATTTCACAAGGATTTATTTAAGAAACTGTATTAAGTGTACTTTTTTCGCATAGGAATTTTTGCTAGTGCTCGGATACTTTTGACCGACTGTACACAGGTTTGATCAGCGCTCTACGGCTGTTATTCACCAATAACTTCAATGGGGTGCAAAGTTTCAGCAAATTTTGACGAGTTATTTCTGCCATCTAGCGTCGAGGATTTCCTATAATATTTGATTGGTTATTTTCACTTAAAAAATATAAACGTGCCGAATTTTGCTGTAGAGCTGTACCCTGTCTTTATACTCATTTCAAGTTTTTGCGTTGAACCGGGAGTTTAAGTTAATGGTGAATACCGCAAAAAGTCTTTGACACTCATGATGAATTTTACACAGAGAGATAGAGAGAGAGTAGGTTTTACATCGCACTAGTGCTACACTATGGGCAATTGGCTGCGATATTTGACTTACCCCAAAGGGTAGTCCAAAGAAATCCCATCACAATTTTGGTCCTCCCTGGAGGGGATGGTTCCACCGCTTCGATGACCCTAGAGGTATAATTTTGGAGAGGAAGATTGACGGATTTTACGTACACCAGCCACCATTAGTGTACACGATGGTCTTCGGTCGGCTCGAATATCAAACCGACAATCTTTCAATTACGAATTTAGCCTTCTAACGCTGGACAACCCTTAGGGGTGAGTCCCAGACCATCACCAATTGCCCATAGACTAGCACTATTGAGAGGTAAAACCCACTCACTTGGCGATGTACCGATCAGACTACCGTGGATCGGGTGGACTTTATATGCAGCACAGCAGCCACCATTGATGTACACGGAGATACTTGGCTAGCTGGAGCATTGAAACTTCAATCCTCCGATCGTGAAATTTTTTTTATTTCTGTAGATAATTTCAAGAAGTTATGAGAAATGTTTTTCCTTTTAAATGATTTTAAAATTTAAGTTGCTAATTTATTTATTTATTTTATGCAAAGCTTCGAAGTTTTTAAATCATAGATCGTTTACAATGACTATACATCAGAATGGATACCCCAGGATAGTAATCTATTTGTTCCCGAACATCACACCCCACCAATCCACCAATTCATTCCCTAAACCAACATTCCATTTTCGTTAAAGCAGGTTTTCTCCAAAACAGATTTTCACTTCCACCAAAGATATTATCGCCAAAAGAAGGTACCCATTCATTCAAAAACCGTAGTGATGTGCCCAGTCGGTAGAGCGCCGGTCTCGTAATTGGAAGTTTGCGGATTCGGTACTCGAGCCGGACAAAGACCGTCGTGTACACTAATGGTGGATGGTGCACGTAAAATCTGTCGTGGCCGCAATGTCCTCCATGTTCTCATAAAAAATTATGCCTCTGGCGGTCACCGAAGCGGGAGAGCCATCCCTTCCGTGGAGGATCAAAATTGTGATGGCATGTCTCCGGACCACCTCTTGGGGTGTGTCCCAGATCGTCACTAATCGCCCATCTGCGCAGCACTAGTGCGACGTAAAACCCAACCACCACCATCATCATCATCATCATCCTCCACAGCTAGTATAGCGAATCCTTACTCTGCTTCCTATCAGTACTCAATGGTCGTTTAAGATGTTTTAGATTATTTCACTGTAAGTTTATCCGCAAATGAAGAAGGTCCGTCATCGGTTTTATAAGAAATGTTATCTAGTTGACGATTTTTGTGTGACTAAGTTTCCATCGTTTAAAGGCTTGGAGGCGTGCTATAATGACCGATAGGTTGGGATTTGGTAAACATTCTGTCTTCCTTTATGGTTTATTTTCTCTCAACCTTAGGGTTATCTTTCTTATTTTAACACTGGATCCGTTGAGTCAGAACATTCACAGAGGCTCTCGTGGTTGCAAGAAACGTTGTTGAAGATTGAGTTTGTAACTGTGTGTCTTTAAGTATTTGTTCAAATGGAATCGAGAAATACAATTTTTTGCTTCAGGGTGTATTATGTCCAGAAAAACTTGAAACACTTTACAAGAAGATATTACTTGAGCTAGGTAACTTATTTGTGATGAAAATGTGTGTAAAGAAAGAGAAACTTTAATATCGGCGTGAGATTAGCGAATTTAATGAAGTAATCAGAGTTCATTAAATTGTACATTTTATATTATGTATGCCTTTTAATGACCCCCTCCACCTTTCATTTATTTCGATGGAAACTGGTGATCTAAATGCTGTTTAAGAAATACAGAGTTTCTTTTTGTTTCCTTTTATATCTGAAAAGGTCAGACTATTTTTGATTGCTGGTTATTATGTGAACAGCATTTTTTCTTGAAACGAGCTGTATTTTGTAATAAGATATACAACCAGATTAACGCTTTGGAAATCACGTTCGATAAGTCGATCATAAGCTTGAAACACAAAATATATAAACTTAAAAATTCCTATATGTCAAATGCTGGAAGCTGCAGTGTAGTAATTTATTCTCGCTCAAAGAGTGAAAGAATTCGATTTTGCAAAGATAGAATAAATAACTCCATGTACCACCGTGTTAAAAATGTATTTTTATTCAAAAACTTGTTTTACCGATATTTGATTCATGTATGTTGAAGCAAGCATAGTGTCAGGCTTGAAACATATTCGCCTTTATAATATCAAGCTTTAAGCAAGCTGGATAAATGTAAACTTGATTGCTTGATCTTCGTTAGAATTAAACTTGCAGGCGTACAATAAGTTTTAATGAAAGCTTTATGTTGTCTTCGTTTGATGACTATATTGTTGTAGCTCAATATCAAAGTCGGCACTAAACTAAAGATAATGAAATCAACTGTTCTCTTACAAAAGATAGTCTTGTTTTAGTAATTTTTAAAGATTTTGTTAACTAAAAAAAAAAAGTCGAAAAGCTTAACACCTGTAGTCTTCCCCTTCGCTTTCTTGTTCCTAAACTCTTTGAACTTAATGCATTGTGATATTCCTCGAGACATCTATGAATGTCACAGTTCTTCGGTGCAGAAATTAATAATTGAATAGCACTGCTTTCTCCTAACTAGATTTTAAATCGAGTTATAAACTTCATGCAGTATTTTATTGAGGATGAATGTAGGGTTGGCATTCTAGAGCATATATTTGACTAAAATACGCATTCAATTTTAAAGTTTCTATTCAAAAGGTAACGAAGACTGTGGAAGATTCTCGGCGATCATATGACGAGTGAAACGACCAGATCAGTCTGTTATTGGATATGACAAAGATAATCTTAGATACTCCTTATCCAAATATAAGTTAAGGATGAGAGGAGTGCCCTTCTTTGGTGAAAACATGTAATGCATTCGTCATGTGATTTTTATTGGTTACATTCGTCGTTGAAGAATGCACCCTGTAGTCAGATATATGCTTTAACGATGGCATCATAATGGCTGCAATTTTTTTTTTATTATGACCCTGTGATATCTACCTTTTCTTTAAATTCTTTAACACGTTGAGTGCTATGTCAGTCATCGGCGACTGACACTGAACTTTCTGTTTAGGCCACGTCAACCACAGGTGGCTGACAGTGTAATATATGATATAAAACTGAAAAATTTACATTGTTTTAAGTAATTACTAAAAATGTATTTAAAATTTACTTAATTTTTATTTCTGGATTATATCATTAAAGCATTTTAATGGATTTTATTGAAACACGGTAAACATAACATGCTTCTAAGCAGCGCGCGTGGCCTGACGGGTATTTTCTTAAGAATTCGCGTCTCTCAACGTGTTAAATCTGCCCGTTCTAGACATATTAATTTGAAAATAATGCAGTATTTAACTTTTTGTCATTTAATAAGTTGCAGAAATTAAACGCGTATCTTTAATTTAATTTTTTTGTGTGTGTTTGGGTGGGGGTGGAATAGAGTGGTTCCAATATTTTAAACCATTAGTTTACTATCCAAAATTTTAATTGTTAAAGTTTTCTTACTTTCCTGAATAAGCCTTGCAATGTTCATGGTAGCTTATGACCAGGACACTAAGCATTTAACTTTACTGTTAATTTTCACATTTCGTTCAAAAGTGTCTCAAATTTGTGATTCATGCTAGATTTAACTGAAGCCCGGCCGGCAGTTTTTTCCTTTTTAAGATTTCTAGTAATATTTACTATTTTTTATAAATACTAACCCTGATTTGTTCTCGTATTAGTAGTTTAACCCGTAACAAACGCGCTCTTGATAATTTTGTTCTAAATATTCCTTCTCATTTCTTTCTAACAAAAAAATTAAATCCGGCATAGTTACAAATTGGAGACGTTTTATATTTCCACGTAAATCTGAACATGCTAATCGGATGTTAGTCTAGATAATTATATTTTATATAGGCTAATGCAGTTTTCATATTGGAACTACTCGGATCAAAATTTTATTTTTTAATTACTTGTAAACTATTAAGTCAATTCAATAAGGATTTGACATTTTAAGATTGAAATATGATTAATATAAAAAATTTTTAGTCTTGTATTTAAACGAAGTTTAGTGAAGTTAAAAGTAGATCTTATTTATAACAATTTAAGAATGGTTAAATATTAGGTCTTTGCAAAAGTTCTTGCGGTTTTTTATTGCTTAATTTCATAAAAATACATCAAATCAAATGACAATTTTTAATCAAAATACTCTCCATTGCTTTCTACAACCTTTGCCCATTTTTCGGGTAACAAATGTATACCATGGCGATAGCTCTCGTCTTTGAAGGCAATAAAATGATCCGTGTCCGCACGAACTTTTGCAACGACCCAATGTTTGACTGACCGCTAAAATTTAATAGTTTAACTGTTCATTATCTTTTTAATTTTTTTAAATATTTTAAATCGTAATGCGTGGACTAAATTTATATTTTAAAAATGCCTAATGCTTATTCTTTAGGTATTGTTGGATGCAGTTATAATCCTTAAATAAAAGAAACTAAATACTCAAAATAACTTCATATAAGCATTTTAATTTTAACGTGCAAAGTTAAAATCTAAATTATTTGTAGAGTATCTCCTTATTTTATTTATTGTTTTAAAAAACTTTAAAACAGAAATAAACTTGATAAAGTCTTCATCATTTATCCTATCACCCTACTCTACATTCATCAATAGTGTATTGCATAGATTTCGAGATCATTTAAATAAGTAGTTATAAAAGAAAATAGGGATGGCAGTAGTACTATTAAGTCTTTTTTTTACACTGAACACGCGTAGCTATTCATCCATTTTACTGGAATACAACTATGCATTAAGTCCAAATGAACAAGGGGATGGTGGTTACATTACATTCAAAAAGCCACCTGATAATTTTGTTTATAGTCTTGAATCTTAACTTAAACTTTTGAGTAGCCCTCCCTACTTGCCACAGTGCAACTGCCGAATCTTATTTAGACGCCATTATTAAAAACATTTGACTTCAATCATTTTTTAATTAAAGTCCAGTTTTAATGACAATCACTTTGGCATTCCTGGTACGATGAGGAAGATCTATTTTGGTAGACTAGACTATTTTGCTGGAAAGTCCGGTGTGTGTGTGGGGGGGGGGGATTCCATGAAGAGATACACGCATAAAGAACCTACTTATCAGCGTCTTCACTCCCTTCAGTTGGTTGTCCTCAAATCTACAAAGTTAGAATAAAACTTCATCTTGATTCATCTTCCACTCAACTTATTGTGAAAATAAAGCAGTTTAGTTCTGTATAAATGTGGATCCAGGAGGTTGACTGTCTTATCCCGAGCAAGAGGAAAAAGTACTATACTTCGGTTCTAAAACCTGGAAGCTCTCCCAAGGCCATCTCTTCAAATATCAGGTGTACTTTGTTTTTATATATTTTATGTAAAACCTAGAAATTATGAAAAGCTCAACGTTTTAAAATATATATATATTTTTTAAATATATAATATACTATTTAAGTTACATTACATAAATTCTGAAAAAATATAATTTTTATAATTTATGAAACTACTTTTATAATTTTCCTTCAAATTAAAGTATGTAAATTTTTATTGTAAAAGATTGTATCTTTATAATTATGCTGGTGAAGTTTATGTTTAAAATTTGTATTAAAATTTATCTTATTTATTAAGTACAGTGGGTAAAATTATTTATAAATCCTAGAATTTTAATTAAAACAAAAAGTTTAAATGCCTTTTTAAGATTCAAATAATGTCAAAGAAGGATTAGTCGTATCGTGAAACAATCATACGTGTTAAGGAAAATAATCGCAAATATTTTTCTTTATTAATGTTAGTACTTAATGAATGTTATGTAAAAATTCTTTGACTTAAACTAATTCATGGCGTTGTTGCATAGATTTTAATTTTTCTGGGTTTATATTTAGCAAGATTTTCCATAAGCTTCTGACCAAGATTTTTGAACTTGGTGGCTTTCCTTTTTGAACTTGGTGGCTTTCCTTTTTGAACTTGGTGGCTTTCCTTTTTGAACTTGGTGGCTTTCCTTTTTGAACTTGGTGGCTTTCCTTTTTGAACTTGGTGGCTTTCCTTTTTGAACTTGGTGGCTTTCCTTTTTGAACTTGGTGGCTTTCCTTTTTGAACTTGGTGGCTTTCCTTTTTGAACTTGGTGGCTTTCCTTTTTGAACTTGGTGGCTTTCCTTTTTGAACTTGGTCGCTTTCCTTTTTGAACTTGGTCGCTTTCCTTTTTGAACTTGGTCGCTTTCCTTTTTGAACTTGGTCGCTTTCCTTTTTGAACTTGGTCGCTTTCCTTTTTGAACTTGGTCGCTTTCCTTTTTGAACTTGGTCGCTTTCCTTTTTGAACTTGGTCGCTTTCCTTTTTGAACTTGGTCGCTTTCCTTTTTGAACTTGGTCGCTTTCCTTTTTGAACTTGGTCGCTTTCCTTTTTGAACTTGGTCGCTTTCCTTTTTGAACTTGGTCGCTTTCCTTTTTGAACTTGGTTCTGAATATTGACTTCTGATATAAATTATACTTATTTCGGGTATAAATTTTAAATACGTGAAAACACAGATGAAGTTGCTTATTATAAAAACTATATAAAATTTAACCATTTTTAAGCTAAAAATTGTTATTACTAATGGCGTAATTTCAGTTGCTTGCATAAAGTGTACTAATATTCATTGAGTAATTTGATTTTTACCCATTTAGACATAATTTTAAGAATGTCTCTAATTTACTGGGGAAAAATTCTCATTTCAATAAGATTTTTAATATGTTAAATTTGTGATTATTGGAATGTGCAAATAATTTTAAAAACTATTTAAATGCTACAGACACTGCCCTACTAGATCACTTGGCACGTGGGCGTAGAGGAGTGATCCAGTAGGGCCGTGCTACTGGTTAAAGCTATTGATCATACGAAGACTAATAATACTAATCCATTAACGCAAGTTGGTACTGGTGTAATAGCTTCTTCCATTTATTTTTTCTTAAATGTATTTTTCATTAAATAAAAATGTATTTGTTTTTTTATACAATACTTAAAGCACCTTTTTTCTTTTTTGCAGATTTTAAAAACTGAGGAAGTACGAACTTTGATAAATCAAGAAAGATGTTGCAATTATACCCATGTTATGGTGGCCCCTAATCTGTAACAATTGAATCAGCTACAACACTTCTTACGTGAAAGCAGAAAGCTTCGCATCACACTTCTAAATTGCAACTGCATAGCAGAAATTCTATAAAAAAAATTTTTGTTGACTTAATTTTTTACTCTTAAATTTCCAATAATTGCTTGATGCTTCATTCACATGTCTAGTCTAAGTTAGAATCTGCAATAGTTATGTCTACAATTTTTTTTTTAACTTCTCTAAAGATGCATATTTTATTGCTGCAATTATACCAATGTAATGGTGGCACCTCATCTGTAACAACTGAATCAGGTAGAACATATCTTACGTGAAAGCAAAAAGCTTAGAATCACTCTTCTAAATTGCAACAGCATAGCAAAAATACTTAATTTGTTTTGTTGTTGTTGTTGACTTAATTTATCACTCTTAAATTTCCAATAATTGCTTGATGCTTCATTCACATTTGTCTAGTCTAAGTTAGAAGCTGCAATAATTTGTCTACAAAATTTTTTAACTTCTCTAAAGATACATAATTTACAGAAATTAAGAGTAAGTAAATAATAAAACTGACTTTTTTTTGTTGCATAACATTTTGATAATGCACTGATTTCATAAAATGGATTTCTAAAATTAGCATTTTCAGATAAATTGTGTTTCTAATATCTTTTCATCAGTTCCTCTCTTGGTCTTTGTCGGCATAAGAGTTATGTGGTAATTTAGTAAGATGTTTCGTTTTGTTAATTAAACATTTTTAAGTTGTAGTTTTTCTTTCCTATCAACCTTCATAACTTTAAAAACATATGACTCTGCTGCCGATCAAGACCAAATTGTTGAACATAATTTTGAAGTTTGACAACACACGTAAAATTTTAAATATATTTATGCTAATAAATTTATATTAATAAAGTTAAAAACGGAGATTCCGTACCTATTTTAATGTTTTAAGTATATATTAAGGCATTAAAAGTTAAAATATTGGAGTAGTGAATTTTACAAATGATGGTAAAAAGGCTCGCCTTAAGGGCCCTCTTCACTCACCGCCGCCGGAAGCCGAAGCTAATGTTATTCTATGGGAAATTTTTCTTTACAAATAACTTATTATCTAATACATATTTTTAAATTCTGTTTTCACATTCTGAAAATTCCCAGCTGTTAAATTGACGGACCTTTTCTTAAAAAATCATTTTTTAAATTTTTTTTATATTTTATTTTGAAGCTGCAAAATACGAATTTTCAGTGTGTGAATTTTTTTCATTTTGCAATTCCAAAATAAAATATTAAAAATTAAAAAAAAATAAGTTTTTAAAAAAGGTCCGTCCATTTAACAATTGAGAATTTTCTGAATGTGAAAACAGAATTTAAAAATATGTATTAGTTAATAAGTTATTCGTAAAGAAAATTTCCCCATAGAATAACATTGGCTCGGGCTTATGGCGACGGTAATTGAAGAGGGCCGTTAACCGATTCATTTCTAAAATGCTAGTGCCACCAACCATATGCAAAGTGTGTAATAAAAGCAGTTCGTCAAATTTGATGCAGTTTAAAAAAAATGTTTATAAAACTGTAATATTTTTAATGTTTATTTTAAAAAAAAGTCGAAATTTTGTAAAAGCAGTCGAAATTTTGTCGACTTGTAAAAGTGCAATAAATTTTTTTCCACCTTGGAAGTAATTTCTTGCTTTCTTTTTTTTTTTTTTTTTTGTGTGTGTGTGTGGGGAGGGGCACTATTTCGTATGATTTTTAACCCACCAGTGCACGGGTTGGGTCTGTAAAACCCAGTTTATTTACTAATATGCAATGTACGAGAAACATTTTATATATTCTGAGAAAAAAAAATTATAATAAACGTAAAATAATTATTTCGTATTTTTTTATTGTGATTTTATTTTGTGGATGTTAAATTGTAACCATTCAAATATTGAAAGAAGATTTTCTTTTTCCCACCCGTGCACTAGCGGGTTAAATGAAAAAATTTTGACTTCTTTTTTTTTAATTTATTTTTACAGCTGAAGTGCTAATTCATTTCTTTTTGGAGATTTTACTAGATTTTAAATGGGGACGGAAAAAAGATTATTATATATTGAAACATTTATGAAGGAATGTAGTCTTAAATATTGTACTGATTTTCAAATGCAGTACTTCTGTAATTTAATATTGTTACAGTTACTACTTATTTTAACTTCGATAGAAGTATCAATTCAGACTGAAATTTTCTATTCTAATTTAATACAATAATTTATCATAAATATAAATTTATCTGAATCTGATTTATTCTGATGTTTGGAAAGACCTAGGACCTTTATGTAGTCGAGTCTTTCCACCCAACACAACTTAATCTAAGATGAACATATGGCAGATATTGAGAACAAATGTCAATTCTAAAATACTTCTGTGAAGAGACCATATTAAGTTTAATATTTTTCTTTTAATAATAAACTTTTTTAAATTGTATATTTTGAATATTGGAGAGCATTTGTAAGTAATTCATTTAAAATTTCCATAAACAACTTTTTTTGAGCAATAACATTTTATTTGTGAAAATGAGCTGGCAGCAAGCGTAACTTGTATCTCTTGGATAAGGTACAAAGTTTCAATAAAGTTAATTTCATTTGATAAAGTCTCTCATATCACAATAAAGCTAAGCTTCATATTCACACAACATATCCTTAAAGTAAACAAAATTTTTATTTATACTTTGATAAACTGTGCTATTTGAAGTTTCACTTATTAATTTGCATCTGTATTTAAACTGAATAAATTATTGTACAGTAAAGAGAATTCTCAATTGTCAGTTTAGTTGTGGGGTTATTGGTAATTTTTTTCCTATTTACCAAAATTTATTAAAATCTTCTTTTAAGAGGTCTAGGGAAACTTTCTTTTCTAGGGGGGGGGGGGGGGGGGTTCATAAAAATGGACTTTGTGAAAAACTTTTTATCATAAGTATTGTAGTTCCTAAGTTGTTCTAAGTAACTGGCGTCAAAATCTAACTTAATTGCATTTCAAAACTTCAAGGTTTTTTTTCTCCAAGTGCTCTTTTTGCCATTATCCTCCGCAAGGTATCTTTTAAAGTTAACTTATAGGCCTTCCTTTTTTTTTTTTTTTTTTTTTTTTTTTCATAAAGTAGATTAAGGCTTTAGGGTTGTTTTAAAATTTACTTTTTGTAAAATTTTATGCAAAATATTTTAATTTTTTTTTTTTTTTTTTTTTTTTTTTTTTATTCGTAAATTTTCACCTAAGTAAATTTTTACTAAATGTTAAATCATCATGTTAATATCATATGCAGATGCGTGTTGAAAGCTTTACAGCAATAGCTGAAGTTTTTAAAAATTCCTTGCCGATAGTGACCAAAAAAGCACTTTTTTTTCCTTCTTTAGAAAACAAGCATTAAAGTTTAAAAATGCCATACAGTTTCATCTTGACATCGGTTACCACTATACTCATAACTTTTAAGCCAAAATACGCTGAATTGCCATTGTTCAATAATAAAAGGCTTAAAAAATGCTTAATATTTCAACTTGGATATTTTTTTTTTTTTTTTTTTTCAAAAAAAGTGCATTTAAGTTAAATTGTCTTCAACATAGAAAATGGAGAATTTGGCTTGTACTAACATTAATCTGCCTTATACTCCATTATGTTTTTAAAAATCATTTTACCAAAAAACTCTCTATTCTTAATTAATATTTCGGATGAAACAACCACTAATTTATGAAATAGATCAAATGATGATTTTTAAGCATTTTGTCCCCCCCCCCCCTTCATCAAATTTTTAGCAATTTCCTATTTTGTGTAATATTTTCTATTTAGAATTTTACCATCTGATAGAATATTTAGAATTTTACCACTATTTCGTAGGGTTTTTAACCCGCCAGCGCACGGGTTGGAACTGTGGGACCCAGTTTATTTACTAGAATGTAATGTACGAGAAGCATTTTATATATTCTGTGAAAAAAAATAAGAAACGTAAAATTAATACTTCGTATTTTGTTATTGTGCGATTTTGTTTTGTGGATGTTATATTGTAACCATTCAAATATTGAAAGAAAATTCTTTTTTCCACCCGTGCACTGGCACACTGGCAGGTTAGATGGGAAAAAATAAAATAATTAAAAAATTATTTTTACAGCTGAAGTGCTAATTCGTTTCTTTTTGAAGATTATTTTACTAGTTTTTAAATGATGATGCGGGGGGGGGGGCGGTTATTATATATTGAAACATTTATGAGAGCATGTGGTCTTAAATATCGTACCGATTTTCAAATGCAGTACTTCTATAATTTAATATTGCTACAGTTACCACTTATTTTAACTTCTACAGAAGTACCAATTTAAGCTATTTTTTTTTCTATTCTAATTTAACACAATAATTTATCATAAATATAAATTTTTCTGAATCTGATTCATTCTAATGTTCGGAAAGATTTTGGACCTTTATGTAGTCGAGTCTTTCACCCCCACCACAACTTAATCTACGATGAACGTATGGCAGATATGAGAACAAATCAGTTCTAAAATATTTCTGTGAAGACCGTATTAATCTTAAATATATTTCTTTTAATAATAGAAACATTTTTAAATTGTATACAATTTTGAATATTGGAGAACATTTATAAGTAATTCTTTTAAAATTTCCGTAAACAACTCTTTTGAGCAATAACATTTTATTTGTAAAAATGACCTGGCAGCAAACGCAACTTGTATCTCTTAGATAAGGTACAAAGTTTCAATAAAGTTAATTTCATTTGATAGTTTCTCAAATTCCAATGAAGCTAAGCTTCATATTCACACAACATATCCTTTTAAAGTAAACAAAATTTTTATTTATACTTTATTGACAAACTATGGTATTTGAAGTTTCACTTACTAATTTGCATCTATATTTAATTTGAATGTTTAAATTATTGTACACAGTAAAGAGAATTTTCCTCAATAGTCAACTTAGGTGTGGGGGTTATTTGTAATTATTTTCCTTTTTACCAAAATTTATTAAAATATTTTTTTTTAAGGGGTTTAGGGAAGGGGGTGGGGACTGTTTCATAAAAATGGACTTTCTGAAAAACGCACGTTAAAATGCGAATAATTCTGAATATTTTTAATCCTCAGTACTATAGTAAAAAAAAAAAAAAAAAAAAAAATTCTGCAAAATTTTAACTGACGTCAAAATCTAATTAAATCTCATTTCAAAACTTCAATGTTTATTTTCTCAAAATGCTTTTTTTGCCATTATTCGCAATATATCTTACCTTAAAGTTAACTTATAGACCTGCCTCTTTTTTTTTTCCCCATAAAGTAGATTAACCCTAGAACACTAGCTTGTTCATATCACTATAGATACGTAAAATTTACGTGCTCATGTAAAATTTGTTTTATTTGCTTATACAGTCGAACCTCGTTAACATGAATCTCGAGGGGAATATTTTTTTTTTCATGTTATCGGTAGTTCGTGCTATCAGTAACTTATCTGCACATAACTAAACTAATCTTTATTTTGACGGAGATTGTAGAAACAGTTCATGTTAAAAGTAATTCATGTTAACAGTGTTCATGTTAACGAGGTTCGACTGTATTACATTGTTTTTTAATGTTTAATCATTTGCTGTTTTATCCAACATTACTAACTTTTCATTAACTAAATAATTATTTGTATTTAAAAATTATATTTGAAAACTATAAAAATGTATACCAACAAAGGAAGACACGTAAAATTTGCGTACACTAGTGTTCTAGGGTTAAGGCTTTAGAATTGTTTTAAAACTTACTATTTCTAAAATTTTATGCAAAATATTTTAAATTTATTTTTTGTAAATTTTGACCTAAATAATTTTTTTACAAAATGTTAAATTATTATATTAATATCATATGCAGATGAGTGTTGAAAGCTTTGCAGCAATACCTGAAGTTTTTAAAAATTCCTTGCCTATAGTGACAAAAAAAGCACTTTTTTTTTTTTTTTTTTTTTTTTTTTGAAAACAAGCATTAAAGTTTGAAAATGCCATACAGTTTCGTTTTGACATCGGTTACAACAATACTCATAACTTTTAAACCAAAATACGCTGAATTGTGTCATTGTTCAACAATATATAGGGCTACAGAAATGCTTACGTTTCAACATATTTTTTTTTCCCAAAAAAGTTCATTTTTTAAAGTTGATTTTGTCTTCAATATAGCAAATTGAGAATTTGGCTTGTACTAACATTACTCTTTATAAGTTTTTAAAATCATTTTACCAAAAAACTCTATTCTTAAATTACTATTTCGGATGAAAAAACCACTAATTTATGAAAAAGTTCAAATGATAGAAATTTTAAGAAATTCTGTCCCCCCGCCCTCCAAAATCAAATTTTTAGCAATTTCCTGTTTAGTGTACTATTTTCTATTTAGAATTTTACCATCTGGTATCTGAATGCAGTTGCTTTGGCCTTCAAATGCGAAGTCAGTGCTGCTAACTTTAGATTCTTTTTTAGTACGACAGGACTATTTTTTTCAATCTGGCATTTTGCATCATTACCAGTTTAAAGTGTTCCACTTCGAAAATGCTTGCCAACAACCAATTTTACCATTTAATTTCTTACTCTATCTTAAAAATATTTTGTGAAATCTGTAAAAAAAAATCTTATATATACATAAAATATATATATATATATATATTTTTTTTTTTTTCAAATTTCCAATCGGTGAGGATCGATCCCTCACGACCTTGGAGTTCGTAGTTGTGTACTCTGACACAGAGCCAACGGGTTTTGACTGAATATTTAATGATTATTTAGAAGATTGTTTTCAGATATTTTATTTATTTTCTCACTTCCCATTAGCGAGGGTCGAACTCACAACCTTCGGATTCGTTGTGTACTCTGATCACAGAGCCAACGAGTCTCGGAAGAATATTTCCTGATTTAGACTAGTATTTTCAGATTTTTTTTTTTTTTTTTTTTGTTAAAAATACAAATATCAGTAGTCCTGTCGTACTAAATTAAATTCTGTCATAGACAGAATTTCATGCATAGTTTTAATGCTCGCGAAGTGACATACATCGAGATACTCACCACTGCAGTACAGATATATATTTTTTAATATAAATGTATTCGTTTTGTTCTTCCTATTCCTGATCTTCTAAAGAAAAACTGTTTAGAGACCAATACATTTTTTTAAATTCAATAACTACCACACATTTGATTATGTTTGCCTAATCGCACTGAAAATTAATCGCCTGAGTATCAAATTTCACTCATTAAAATTATTGTGAATTTTTTATTCAAGAAAGTTCCGAAATTCGGCAGTTGTGTCAGGTTAGTCCCAATTCAGCCTTGTTCTTAGTGGTTCAGAATCCACTTTAAGCCTCTATAAGCGAGTGTCAATGTCATACAAATTAATCCCTATTACTCATTTAAATAATGCTTATTTTAACATTGTTTTTACATTCAGAAAATTCATGACTTAAATTATGTTTAGTTTTTCAAAAATCGACCTTTTTTAAGTTTTTCAACATTTATTTTGGAGTTGTAAAATGCAAAACTGCACTACGCGAAAATTTTGGATTTTACAGGATTTTTTAAAATAAAATATTAAACTTAGGAATTATGAATTTTCTGAATGTGAAAACAAATTTAAATTCAATTTAATGGATAATAGGGATTTATTCTCCAGGTACAGCGACTTGAATATAGTGTAGCAAGCGATTATAACAAAATGCTTAAAATACTGCTTAAAAAATTAAGCCGCTCAGCGATCGAATTTTTTGCTCAAATCGTAAATATTGCATAAGTCTTTGTTGGCTTTTCCCAAGTTCGTCTGCTCAGTCACGTGATCTAAGCATATAAATAACCAATAAGTACATTCCTTTCTGTTTTCAAACAATAAACTCGACCGCACTGACCTTTGGTGAGAGGCTTAATTTTTAGCGCACTGATTTGCAGGTCGCTTTCCACACTATGTGTCCTAGACTCAGTGTTGGGCATAATTGATTAAAAAGTAATTGAATTACAATTATAATTATTTTACTGTAAATCGATTAACAAGTTATTGATTACAAATAAATTGAATAAGTAATTCAGTTTATTTGTAATCAAATACTTGTTATTTGATTGACAGTAAAATATTTATAATTGTAATTCAATTACCTTTTTAATCAATTATGACTAACGCTCACTGAATGTCTGATTAGTTCAGGGCAAAAAGTGATTGGAAAGTGACCAACAAAACCAGTCTATTTAGAATTATTCTCAAAAACAATTCTCTAAATAACAGCGAAGATTGTACAAAAATGCTCACTAATTTAAGATAATCTTAATTGTGAACCCCCCCCCCCCTACACTTCAGTGTGTGTGAACCTAACAGTACCTAAACTTTGTTTGAATGAGCTGAAAGTTGGTGTATAGGTAACCGTACCACCTACAGTATACATTTTGGTTAATCTAGCACTTACTTGTTAATAGAATTTTTTACAGGGATACAAACAAAAAAATCTTTATATAATTTGAGCCCATAGGCCTTAACGATAAAGTGAGATAGCCTCTAATTGCCTTATTCAAATGAACTGACAATTTATATAAGCATGTCATAGATCACTGTCGCACAAACTGCATAGATTTTGGTGAATCTAGCACTTAGATTTTTGCAGGAATAAAAAAAAAAAAAAAAAAAAAGTGTTTATCATTATGGATTATTGGCTGAAATTATTTAAATTGCGTAGCGCCTAAATGCTATATTCGATTGGGCTTAATTCATGTACAAGCTATGTCACCGTTGCACGAAACGTACAGTCGGTAACAAAAATATCCGAACACTAGCAAAAACTCCCCTAACAACACACTTATCCCTAATACATCCTGAAGATGTGCACAGGATGTCCTTTTATCCATAAGACATCCTGAGGATATCATTTGGAGAAGGTGTGCTGTTAGGGTCCTATATATTAAAAAAAAAAAAAAAAAAAAAAAAAAAAATAGAGATAATACTGTTTTGTTAAATAAATCCTTGTCGAATCATGTTCTTAGACTAAGAACATGATTCGACAAGGATTTATTTAACAAAACAGTATTAACTCTACATTTTTTATATAGGAATTTTTGCTGTTGTTCGGATACTTTTGTTACCGATTGTACATATTTTGATGAATCTTGTACTTGTAGATTTTTACAAGGACATAACGAAAGTCTTTGACATGTGGCTCAGTTGTGGGAAGTTCAATAGAATTAAACAGCATACTATTTGGGGGGGTTGGGGGGGATCTGAATACTCAAACTCTTTACAATTTTTTCTTTTTCTTATTTAACAACTTTCTTTATTTTAAGAACTGTTAATTTCAGAAAGTCAAGTCGATAAATTATATATTGTCAACTATTAAGTACTTGCAATTTTTTTTTTTTTTTTTTTTTTTTTTAAACCAATTGATTGGGTAATAATGGAATAAAACAATTAGACCAAAATTCTAAATAATCATTCAAATGTTTTCAATAAGGGGATGTTTTTGCAAAATAATCTGGACATACTTCCTTCTTTTTAGACATTCATTATGCAGATTAGCTAATTTAATGTAACATTTTCTTAAGGATAAAAAAGAAACAAGTATTCCAGAAAACTAGTATGTAGTAACCACAAGACCTTCTTCTATATTTTCTTGTTAACTCTTGTACCCGTTTTACGTACGGAAAATGCCAATAGTAGTTGAAGAATTCCGATTAAAATTACAAATTTTTATTCAGTACCCGCCACTAAATTTTAATTATAACAATTGCTTAATCATTTCGAAGATAACTAACAAAAATATCGTCGAAATTATTAACCAGCCATTTCATTTAAAATTTAATGGTGGATGTTTAATAAAAATTTCCCTCAATCTGGCAGCACTGCCCATAGATAAATGTAAAATTGAATTATATATATGCAAATTTATAATAAACTAGCAGGCTTTGCTCGCTTCGCTGGACGTTAAACTTACATGAGTTGTCAAAATGCCATATATTTATTAATAACCTAAGTTCTCGCTGTGATTGGTAGAGATTTTCTCGCTCCCAATGTCAGGAGTCTGGGTCCCCACTGTCTTCGGCACAACTTACCCACTTCTTACTTCCCCACACTCAGCGGGTGAGTTCAGAGTCTTGCAAAATCCCACTAATGTACATAATGCGTGCACTTAATCAATATCCACACACCAAAATTCGCCATTCTAAGATAATTCAAAGCGAATTCAAACGGAAAAACATGTTTTTACACATGTTTATTACCATCCGACTCCGAGAAGGGGGGGGGGGGGGATTTCGAATTTCGTGAAATCCAGTTACAATAAGTGCCGGATGCATACAAACAATTTACGCACCAAATTTCGTGACCACAGAAGTCTTTAATACACAGTATTATCTATATTAATAAAATCAGAGTTTTGTCTGTAAATTTGTCGGAATCGAAAAATTTTGCGATATCTTCACGTTTCACACCCCATGAAAGCCGAAAATGGCTTCAGAAAATTTTGCCTGTGTGTGTGTGTATGTGTGTGTGTCTGTGTGTGTGTCATCGTGTCCGAATGTCGCTTTTTTTGTCCGGGCATCACTCGAGAACGGCTGGGCGGAATTCAACGGCGCTTGGCAGGAATTTAGGTCTTCACCCAACTTAAAATTATATCTATCAACTTTTCAGAAATTCCCCGCCGTTCCCCCATAGGGGGTAAAAGACTAAAACACGTTTGTTCGGGCATCACTCGAGAACGGCTGGACGGAATTCAACGGCGCTTGGCAGAAACTTGGGTCTTCACCCAACTTAAAATTATATCTATAGAAATTTTCAAAATTATGATTAGTGTTTAAATTGTGGGTAAAAAACGCCTGCGCATGCGCCATAAATATTTTTTCACTAAAATGCCTTGAATGGAAAAATAAAATATACAAATAAATTTTTAAGTTAAAGACTTTTGTATTCGCGTGATTCGCACTGCAAATTATGAAAAGATTGAAATGAAGTGTTGCCATCTAAGTTTCATATTTTAGTTAATTTTAAAAAATCTAATTGTCGTATCGAAAAACTGTTTACACACCAGGATTCAGAAAAATCACCTCTTTCATTTGGTACTGAATTTGTAACGATAGGTCTGATATTTCTAATTTATTTTTCTCTTTTTCCGTTTTTCCGTTGCCACTTAAATTTCATACTTAAGTTATTTTTTAAAAATCTAATTGTCGCATCGAAACACTGTTTGAACCCCTGGATTCAGCAAAATCTCCCCTTTCATTCTGTATCAGATTTATAAATATAGGTCTGATATTTCTAATTTATTTTACCCTTTTTCCGTTTTCAACCCAGATTCGGTATGGAACAGCTTTAGTATTGGATCCCTTTGGCAAAATTTGAAATTCGACACCGACGTACCTCGGGCGTTTCTCGCCAAGATCTTTAATTGCACAATTGAGATAGCAAATTCAGTTCATCGTAAAAAAGGCTTAAAATATTTAAAGTCACCAAAGGGTGCCCATACTTAAGCTGTGCTTTTTGTATTTATTTATTTATAATATTGTCTATTAAAGACTTCTTTGGTCACAAAATTTGGTGGGTAAATTGTTTGTATGCATCCGTCACTTATTGTAACTGGATTTCACGAAATTCGAAATCCCCCCCCCCCCCTTCTCGGAGTCGGAGGGCAATAAACATGTGTAAAAACATGTTTTCCGTTTCAATTCGCTTTGAATTATCTTAGAATGGCGAATTTTGGTGTGTGGATATTGATTAAGTGTACGCATTATGTACATTAGTGGGATTTTGCAAAACTTCGAATTCACCCGCTGAGGGTGGGAAGTAAGAAGTGGGTAAGTTGTGCCGAAGACAGTGGGGACCCAGACTCCTCACTTTGCGAGCGAGAAAACCTGTACCAATCACAGCGAGAACTTAGGTTATTAATAAAGATATAGGATTTTGACAACTCATTTAAGTTTAATGTCCAGCGAAGCGGGCAAAGCCTGCTAGTAAATAAATAAATACAAAAAGCACAGCTTAAGTATCGGAACCCTTTGGTGACTTTAAATATTTTAAGCCATTTTTGCGACGAACTGAATTGGCTATCTCAATTGTGCAATTAAAGATCTTGGCGAGAAACGTCCGAGCTACTTCGGTGCCGATTTTCAAATTTTGCCAAAGGGATCCAATACTAAAGCTGTTCCATATCGAATCTGCATTGAAAACGGAAAAAGGGTAAAATAAATTAGAAATATCAGACCTATATTTATAAATTTGATACCGAATGAAAGGGACGATTTTGCTGAATCCAGGGATTCAAACAGTTTTTCGATGCGACAATTAGATTTTTAAAAAATAACTAAAGTATGAAATTTAAGTGGCAACGGAAAAACGGATAAAGGGAAAAATAAATTAGAAATATCTGACCTATCATTACAAATTCAGTACCAAATGAAAGAGGTGATTTTTCTGAATCCTGGGGTGTAAACAGTTTTTCGATACGACAATTAGATTTTTTAAAATTAACTAAAGTATGAAACTTAGATGGCAACACTTCATTTCAATCTTTTCATAATTTGTAGTGAAAATCACGCGAATACAAAAGTCTTTAACTTAAAAATTTATTTTTACATTTCATTTTTTTCATTCAAAGCATTTTAGTGAAAAAATATTTATGGCGCATGCGCAGGTGTTTTTTACACAAAATTTAAACACTAACCATAATTTTGAAAATTTCTATAGATATAATTTCAAGTTGGGTGAAGACCTAAGTTTCTGCCAAGCGCTGTTGTATTCCGTCCAGCCGTTCTCGAGTGATGCCCGGACAAACGTGTTTTAGTCTTTTACCCCCTAGGGGGGAACGGGGGGGAATTTCCGAAAAGTTGATAGATATAATTTTAAGTTGGGTGAAGACCTAAATTCCTGCCAAGCGTCGTTGAATTCCGTCCAGCCGTTCTCGAGTGATGCCCGGACAAACGTGTTTTAGTCTTTTACCCCCTAGGGGGGGAAGGGGGGGAATTTCCAAAAAGTTGATAGATATAATTTTAAGTTGGGTGAAGACCTAATTTCCTGCCAAGCGTCGTTGAATTCCGTCCAGCCGTTCTCAAGTGATGCCCGGACAAAAAAAGCGACATTCGGACACGATTACACACACACAGACACACACACACAGGCAAAATTTTCTGAAGTCATTTTCGGCTTTCATGGGGTGTAAAACGTGAAGATATCGCAAAATTTTTCGATTCCGACAAATTTACAGACAAAACTCTGATTTTATTAATATAGATAATGTGTATTGATAATTTTTAATTCATAGTTTGTATTTATCAGCATAGTAAGCTTGAAAATATTATAGAACAAATTTTTCTATTATATCTTGAGTTTAAAGTCATCTACACTATTGTTTTAAAAAACAAAGTTATTTGAACTGAATTTAAATCAGTGAGTTTAATTAACACGTTGAGCGCCATGTCAGCCATTCTAGACATTTTGTCATATATCTCAAAGTACTGAAGAAATTTTAGGAAAAAGAATTTTTGAAACTTTAGGAGTGTGCAGACCATGTTATACTTCAAACATTTCAGTGAAAGTTTTACCCCGAAAGTAAAAGCAGTACCAATAAAAAATCAAAACGTTGAGCGCCCTGTCAGCCATCGGTGGCTGAAAGTGGCAAATATGCTATAAAGCCGCGTCAACCTTCGGTGGCGGATATAAAATAGGATATAAAACTAAAAATATTACATTTAATGACTGAAAATTTAATTAAAATCTGCTTAATTTTTATATATTACAGGAGGAATAATTGTAGAATTTTAATGGATTTTAAGAATTTGCGTGGCACTCAACGTGTTAAACCATCAACGATAAGGAAAAGAAAAAAAAAAATGTTGTAAAATATGAATATAAATAATTTAGAATTCTGAATTATTATTATAAAGTTCATTTGAAAAATATATATATATATACTAGCAGACCCAGCCACGCGTTGCTGTGACTAAGTTATACGTTGAATTATACGGCTGTAAACTATTTAGTACAGTCAAATTATTATTTACGAACAAAGACGAAAACGTTGTAGCCGATGTAAAAACCCACAAGGTTGAGATTTGAAACTTAGGTCAAAATTTGGAAGCGATTGATAAAAATTTTCGTAGTGTTGATATTAAGCACAAATTAATTTTATTGTAGGGTCCTATAAATTTTAATGGAGAAGTGATATACATTATTTCTAATGCTACTTCGGATAAAATTGCTAAAATGACTAATATATAAATTAAATTCTATTAAAATAAAAGTATAAAAGAAACAGACGATTTTAAAATAAATTTTTATGGAGAAGTGAAACATAATATATGCTATAATGGATAATTTTACTATAAAATGACCTCATCATTTTAAATATTTTAAAGAGGGCAACAGCTGTAGTTATAAAAAGGAAAACAATAAGACTAAACCAGAAAAATAAGTAAATTTGATAAATATTTTAAAACATTAAAATTGGAAATCTTATGAAATATTGGACATTTAAAGTAAATACATGTATCATTTTAAATAGAAAAAGATTTTGGAAAAGTTTAGTGTATTTTAACGAAGTGATGAGAAGTTTTTGAGTATGTTAAAATTTTAATAGTAAATTCAAGTTAATAAAGATGGGAAACATTGAGGATTAAGATAAGAATAATTATAAGATAAAAAAAAAAAAAAAAAAAAAAAAAAAAAAAACTTTTTATATACCATGCTTTTAAATTTTAATATACTAATAATATACTAATTAAAAGGAAAATGATAAATATTCTATCATAGTTTGAAGTCAAATTTGTTTTCAAATGTCTAAATAAAATATCTGATGTAAGATACTAATATTTTGCAGAGGAATAGATTTCATTTCTGTCATCCTTGGCGAAAAAAAAAGAATATCGCCAAATTATCTGGCGAAAATATTTAATTCCTTTCAAAACTCATGGTTATTTTAACAACTTATATTAAAAGAGTAATGAATAATATGAAACAATATTTCGTACAATACATATTACATGTCATACATACGTACAATGAATAATACATGTTACATTTCGTACAATGCATACATCTGGCATGTATATTTTCGTGTTACGCTTTTGATCGCCAAATAATAATAATAATAATAATAATAAAAGCCAAGGGCGACAGAGTTTTGAAATTTAAAATTAAAATTTTGTCAATTTGACAGCAAAATAATTCAATCTAACACCCGCGATAACTAATACATATCTATACCCAAATATAAGGATTAAAATCGGGAAATAAATTTCCTCGATTTTTAATAATTTCTTACAAAAAATCCAGTGGGCAATTAACATAGGAAATCTTTTTCTTGGCTACACAGACGGTCAGTGAGTCACACTTCGCTTGCGTATAGAACTCATAGATATAGTATAGCGTATATAGAATAGAGTGATCATTGGGGAGAAAAAAGTTATTCCTTTTCATTTGGGAAAAGACGACGTTTTTACCAAAATATGGCCGTCTTTCCCCGAGTGAATACACACGGGAATACATACTAATATTTTAGCAAATAAAATTTATGAATAATTTATTTGCTAAAGGGGAATGGAAGACTCCAGATACAGTTTCAAATTCATATTTCTTTCTTTCTTTCTTTCTTTTTTTTTTTTTTTCAATACCACTTAATGGCTGTTTCCAAATCTTTTTTTTTTTTTTTTTTTTTTTTCGGCATCAAAAATCTTTGTACGATAACATGGGGATGAGAGATCTATATATATTACTATATCTATGATAGAACTACATTAGCACTTTATCAATGTGTATAAAATCTTTAAATTGATTATGACGTCAATTTTCGTGAGATGCATAATTTAACTTTTTATAATTTTTTAACGTTCACGTTTGATTAAATGTATTTATTTTTATGTCAAAAGAAAATGAACTCGTTTTTTTTTTTTTTTTTTTTTTTTTTTTTTTGGCAACAATTAAATTAATGGAACTCACAGATATTTTGGAGCAACTTTAATAAAGGTCTATAATTAACAAATAATTGCAATAAAACAATATTTTGACAATAAATTGAGATAAAAACTATCCTATCTCTCAAGTTGGACCAAACTGCACACAGTGTGCAAAATTTCATTACAATCGGTTCCTTAGTTTAGGAGTTTACCCCGGACAAACATCGTGACACGTAATTTATATATATATACAGATATGATGAACTTACCATCCTTGGTCACAACATATTGTTTTAAAGTTAATTAAAAAACATCACATAAAAAAAAGAAGAGGGGTGGGGGGTGAAATGTTTTCATAAGACTATGCTCTAAAATTTCGCCCTCAGCTGAAGTAATTTAGATAGTAACAGCAAGATTTTATACAAGAACACAGGTTTTTCCTTTGAAATCTTCCTCTGCTGAGAATGAAAGTTACACATAGAAAACTTTAGAAAATAAAGTATACCGAAATATTTTATTACATTTTAAATAAAAATCATTTTACTTTTATTGTGTCCAATAAAAAGAACTAAAAATGTGTTTTTTATGAAAAATGTCTTAAAATTTATTAAATTTGAAAAAAAGAAAAAGAAAGAAAGAAATTACTCGGCAAATGGCGCACCGGATATTTCCCTCGTTGCCTGGTAGGCAAAAAAAAATGACCTGAAAAATAATGAATTTATACTTAAAAAAAAAAAAAAACACGCTTTTATTGAAATGTGAACTAAAAGACACAAAATATCTATCTTTAAAGAATTAAAATACGGGGTAAGAGAAAATCGTGTGAGTGACGTACCACAATATTTACATACTTTTAAATCTTTAATTAAAAAAATAATATGGTGTAGCACTCACACGACTTTCTCTTACCCTGAAATTTAATACTATAAATACAGGTTGGAGATTAAGGGGTAAGATAACCCTCAACCCCCCCCCCCCATTTCATTAATGCACCATATAGAATTTAATTCTGTTATTAAAATTAAGTTTATTTAAAATTATACAGACAATTTTCACACACAACATTCCTTGAAACATATCAATCTTGATCAAACTTTTCCAGCAACAAACTTATATTAACTTCAAAATACAACATTTGGATCTGGTAAAATTATTCGTTTTTAAGTCACTCTAAGAAATACAGACAAAGATCAAACGTTAAAAAACTCGACTGTGGTAATCAGGAAGCCTCAAAACGTGTAAGTATACAAAAGCAAGCGATGATTATTTAGCTTAAAACATACATTATTTACCATTATATCTCTACGAGGAATTTATTTCAGTTCCCGAACAGCATTCCTGGAAATGGTAAAATATTATTAGTAGAGCGCATCCACTAACAACAAGTAACTAGTGTGTTGTGGCCACCACATGACTTTCTTCTATATTTTCCTATACAAATTCACTCAGTAAAAATTATTTATTAAGATCATTATTTAAAAAAATTATCTTCCATGATAATGCAGACGATTTCCATGTTAGAGAAGTAGTATAACATTAAATATAAAAAAAAAGTTTAATTTATTCTTAATATTACATTAAAAAAAAATTTTTCATTAAATTTTTTTTTTTTTTTTTTTTTTGGTAAAAATGAAAAAAATTCATAACTATTTTAAATTATCGCAGATCGATGGTTCAACCATTCGTTTTAAAGGTATTGGTGAGCTCTTTTGAAAGATACACATCATGAAAATTTACTCCCCTCGAGGGGGGGGACTTCTACATACACAAATTTTTTTCCCAGTTGACTATCTCTATTGCAAAAAATATATATTCGATTCATTTAGTTTAGAGCAGTCTATAGATGTTAAACTCTACTTACCTGCAATTAGAAGTAATGGATTTGAATACTTTTGAGTGTCCCTGTACACGAACCATTTGCTACATCTCAACGAAAAGCTTAGTGTAGCATCCCTATATGATACACATTTAGAATACCGAGTTTGGAATTTCTGCTACTATTTGTTCTTGAGATATGCTGATAACAGACACACAGACAGACAGACACACAGACCATTCGCTAAAACCATGATTTTCGTATTCAGGGGACCTCAGAACATGTAAATATAACAAAAATTCCCTTTCGAAAATTTGACCTTAAAACAATAGTTTCTCTACCGTAAGTGTAAGAGAAAGTAAAAATTAATTTATTAATTTTATTTTTATTATAATTTATTAATTGTTGCTACTTGACGTTATACAAATACGGCCAAATCCTGTGACACATACGATAGACTTTTATAGATAGAGATTTTTTTGTTTGCCCCTAGAACCTACCACTGATGGGATAGGAGCCTGGAAACACTTGTATGTAGTATTGTCATCGACTATGAAGTCGTGTGCAAAATTTCAGGTCAATCGAAAGACCAAAAGTGACCGAAAATTGAATTGCAAGATTCCGTTACATACATTAATAGTTACACGATGTCAATTTAATAAAAGCATGTTAAAAAGCGCATTGTTTAATTTTCGTTTAAATATGAGTATTTGTAGAAAATGTTTTTTTAAATACGCATGCGCGAAAGAAAGAATTTTTTTTATTTGTTACGTAAGTTTAAAGCTAGATTTATTGGGCAACTAATGTCAAAAGTTTATTTGCATAGAGTAAAAATTAAGCATGTTATCGGCAAGAGAATGGGCTAGATTTTATAAATTTTACAGAGTTAAAATTTCATAAGAGGTTTTTCTTATGCCAAGTATTTAATTTGGAGATCATTTATTTCATCCAGTTGCAAATCTTCTTTTATATGAAAAACTCTTTACGGACTTGTTATTCTAGAATAATTTTATTCATTTACTAAGATTTGTGAGTACAAAAACAGATTTAAACATCGATCTTGGACTTTCTACTTTCTTGAGGTATAAGCTGATAACACACACGCACACACAGACCAACTGCTAAAAATCTGATTTTCGGCTTCAGGGAACCTCAAAACGTGTACAAATATCAAAAGTTCAATTTGAAAATTTTGAGCTTAAAACAATACTTTCTCTTACTATATGTATGAGAGAAAGTAAAAACCAGTGTACCAATTTGCTTCAATTGCAAATTACATCATTCAGCCTGTTGTATTTATTATATTTATTATCCAGCCTAGTATGTTTAGCATATATTTTCGCTATAATTAATTTGACAATATTTAAATTCAAAAGTTGAATAGTAAAGTATAGACACCAAATTGTTTAGCCCATCTTTCTTAGATTGATAAGAATTCTACAATGGCTATAAAACTAATTCTGAATTTCATATTGCATTTTAAATCGCAACTCAATCTTAAGATATTTCGTTTAACTTTGTAATTTAAAATTTATCATACAGTATTATTTCCAATCCTCAAACAGTCTTTCTTAGAATTTCTGAAAGTTTATTGACCGAAATTTAATTATTCTGCACCAAGATAGGGTAAGTGCATGCACCAGTGATTGACTCTTTTAGAGCTATCTCTGATGTTTTTAATGTTCTAGTCATCAGAAAATATTTTTAAAAATCTTAAGTTAGTACATATGGTATGAAAGACATTCAGAACCAGTGTTAAAATATATACATTTGATAACAATTACTTCTTTTTTTAATGAATTTTTTGACACTGCCAGTTTTTCATTTTATCAGTAATTGGCCCCCTATGTTCCAGTGTTTGACACTGCTAGTTATTCATTTTACCAGTTAATAGCACCCTATGCTCCAGTGTTTGACATAAAATGTTACAATTCTTACATGTAAAATATATCATTTTATGAGTTTTCTTATTTATTAATTATTTCGGGATGGATGTCAATTACTGGAACATGGCAAACACTGGACCCTATAGATTTTTATTTTCACTGCAGTATATTTTCGTTTATGATTTTAAGCTAAGATCTCAACACATTAGAATTTTCTGTTTAAATATTTACGAATTAGTCGTAAAGTATAATTTCTGACCAAATGTCAGTCTGTCTTTACATTTTCTAAAAGTCTATTGACTGAAAAATAATCTGTGTGTATCACAATATAAATTTATTTTCAGTGCAATGTAATTTCTTGTAGGGTTCTAAATATATATTTAAATACATTCAAATTTTTCATTTAAATAGTTACGTTGTCCTAAAGTGTAACTTTTAATCATAACCCACTTTTTTATTTAATTTTCTGAATCTTTTGTCTGAAGTCTAATCTTTCTGTCTCAGGACATCTATATACTTAGCGCAACAGATCTCAACACATTAGAATCTTTAGATTAAATCTTTAAAATTAATCGTACAATATAACTTCTATTCATCAAGGAGCCCATCTTTAAAATTCCCAAAAGTCTGTTGACCGATATCTAATCTTTCTGTCTCAGGATATAGAATATATATATATATATTTTTTTTTTCAGTGCAGTGTAATTTCCTGCATGATTCCAAGCTTATATCGGACATCTAAAAGATGTCAATTACATCTTCATTCAGCAACAATAAGTACCCCTCTGCTCAGTTTAGAAAATCTGATAACATCAAAGATTCGTGTGGTAAGGACGTGGTCCTTCTTGAGGTATGCGCTCACTATGGACATCCTCCACCCTCTTCTTTTAGACTAGCAATGAGACGTTTTCACAGTCCAGTGACCACTTTCACTAGCCTCATCCGGTCATTTAGTGGAAGGTTATACATAAAGTGACCTCTTTTATCTCAGAGCTTACTAGTTTTGATAAATAAGCGTCATCTTAAAACACACGCATTGAAAAGCCAAATGTTCATCTTTTTTTTTTTTTTTCAAATGATTTTTAAAATTGATAAAATTGTAAATTTAACGATTTAGGCAATTTTTTTTTCTTCCACGCATCTATGAGCGTGCATGCACTCAGTAACCCCGTTTCTTTTACCTAAAAAATTATATGGATAAATGTGCATTTTGCACTCATAAAGAATATAGTATATTATGAATTTTTAGTTCAAAGAAAGAAAAAATTATCTCTTTCTGTCTTTTTGTACGATGTTTCTTAGAATGAAATCGCCTCTGGGAAAATATTAAAAGGCTAACATGCGCTGAAAAGAAAAAAGTGTCTATATACATATATTGGTACAGTAAAACCTCTCTAAGTTGGACACCTACGGTTCCAAGAAAAAGTGTCCAACTTAGAGGGATGTCCAACTTATAGGGGTTAGACATAATGTTAATGGATACATTCCGTTCCGAGAAAAAGCGTCCAACTTAGAGGGGTGTCCAACTTGAGAGGTTTCACTGTATTTCTTTATTTTTCTAAATTACACCGCTCGGAATGAAAATTGCCCCCAACACCATTTTGGCAAATTCTTAAGTAAAATGACCCCCTGAATCCGAATAGGACTTCCATTTTGCCCTATCACCCACCGTTTTTCAGGGACGGCCCCCTATTTTTATTACATTTCGGTAATTTCATGGCTATAAATTTGATTTTTAGGGGGGGGGGTTATTTTAACTGTTAAATATCTTCTGAGGGGTTACAGTGTTGGAAAATTTTAAAATATCAACATTTGCAGGAAGGGGAAAATTTGGGGGGAAGGGGTTGCCATTGAAAATATATATTACATATCTTATATTTTTTAAATCTATTATTAATGTTTTTTATTAAACATTATGTATTTTTTGTTTTTAAGTGTTAAATTGCTTCTTTTTCATTCTCCAAATCGATTTAATGGCCATAAAATTACCGAACAGTGATAAAAATTGAGGGAGTGGGTGGTGTCTCGAGAAAACGGCGGGTGACTGTGCAAAATAGTAGTCATAGTCGGATTCTAGAGGTTATTTTACATAATAATCAGCAAAAATGGCATCAGGGGTCGATTATTTTATTTATTTATTTATTTATTTTACAGTGCAGTGTTATTGCTAAATTCCTGGGTATTGAATACTTTTCGAATTAAGTTATATGTAGAGATAACAAATTAAATTTATAGTTTATATTAAAAAAAATATTTTATAAACACAGTATGCGATATGATATTCAACTTTTTAAAGATTAAAGAATATATAGTAGAAAATCTTTATAACTCAAACATAAAAACACACATTTTTGCGTTATGTAGAGTTTTTATTTATATAGATCGCGTTTCACACATCATTAACCCTTTCAGGACCATAAGATTTCCAAGACTAAATATGCCAATACAACACAATATTTTAGCTATTGTGGGGAAGTAAGAGAATATCACCAGAAAACCATAGCAGGGTGTATAGATTTTGCTATAATTTCATGGGAAATATTTTCCCTATGGACCATAAAAGTAAATAAATGAAGAGTTAGGTTTATTATATCGGTATTTTATTTATTGCTTTGTAATACAAATTTATTGCTTTGTAATATAAAAATTATCAGAAAAGTAAAATAAATAGCTATTTATGGTATTCTACGAAACAATTTCGTTTACTTGTGAAGCACGTGTGGACATTGCACATAACACATTTATTATGTGTCCTATTTTCTATACGTTTTTTTTTTTTTTTTTTTTTTTTTATTCGTTCAGAAACACATTTGCTGCCTTGGACATACGTTTTATTTTGACATTCAGTAAAAAAAATATCGATTCAATAATAATTGAACAATCGATAACGATTTTTGTAGAAGGGGAAAATATTTCCCTTGGGCGTGAAAGGATTAAGGGCCTGCTTCACTCACCGCCGCCGGAAGCCGAAGCTATTGTTATTCTATGGGAAATTTTTCCTTACAATTAACTTATTAACTATAACACATAGTTTTAAATTCTGTTTTCACATTCAGAAAATTCCCAGCTGTTTAATTGACGGATCTTTTTAAAAAAAGTATTTTTTTTTTTTTATATTTTTTTTTTTTTGAAGCTGCAAAATACAAGTTTTCATTATGTGAAATTTTTTCATTTTGCAATTTCAAAATAAAATATTAAAAATTAAAAAAATACATTTTTAAAAAAGGTCCGTCAATTTGACAGTTGGGAATTTTCTGAATGTGAAAACAGAATTTAAAAAATCCGAATTCCTTGATTACTTTTAACTACCACTGGAACATAAATTTATTTCAGCCCAATACCATTACTTAAATATTGGTAGAACATTTATATATATATATATATATTATAAAAATAATACATTAATCTGTATTGTTTTTTTAATAAATATAACTAAGCAATATTAAAATTTCCTTTTTTTTTTTAAATATTTAAGTCGTGTAACATTCCCCACATATGAAATTTTCAAGACTGCAAGATATTCGGTAGTATATGTTCAAGTACGATAGCTATACTAGTTAATAAACACTATATAGACAAAAGTATTTGGACATTTTCGAAATTTAACGATTTTTCGACTCTCTCAAGAAACACTTGATGGATTTTTTGGGACGTCATGGATGTCAAGAAAATCTTATACCACATATATTTCATCGAGAGGTTTTGTACCGACAACGAAAACGGGGACCAGTAATAAATTAAATAAAAAATAATAATTTTAAGGAAAATGAAAAAGAAAATCTGGCATGATTCTTTTCTACTTTCCGAACATTGAACAATTACAAGGCGTTTAAACATTTTCAATGAATCATTCAATAAATAAATAAAAGTGAAAATATTATTAGGGTGTTTGAGTAGTTCTCCCCAAATTAATCTCTGTACAATGACCTCAATGTATCCGAATTCTTTTGTACGTCTCTGTAAAAATAATGTATAAACAATAAGCACACAGTTTCCAGTAACGACCATGCAATAACAAAATTCTAAAACATACATAAGTTTTATTCGTATTTAAATAATTTAATGTACTACAGATAATCAATCAACCCTGATGTGTCGTGATACGTGTAAATTCTAGCTTCCTTAAATAATAACTACAGATAATAAGCACGTCATTTCTTATAATAATCATAGTTTAGCAAAGCAATGTAACATTTTTTTTTTCCTGTTTTAAACAATTTAAGATAACTAAAACGAACCTCTATATTGGATCTGTTTTAGTCATAAATTTCCGTTGTTTTATCATTTTCTTTTCAGTGATATCATAATCAAAAGACTCCTCACACATCACACACATATTTGCACTGACCAATTTCCAAAAAACACTTATGGCCGTATTCACCATTAACTCTAACTCCCGGTTCAACACAAAAACTTGAAAAGCATCTAAAGGTATGGGTGCAGTTTTCCAGCAAAATTTGGCACGCTGTTTCTGCCATCTAGCGTCGAAGATTTCATATAATCTCTTATTGGTTATTTTCACCTGAAAAATCTTAAAATAACTATACCGCTAGATGGCAGAAATAACGCGTCAAAATTTGCAGAAAATTTGCACCCCGCCTTTATACGCTTTTCAGATTTTCGTGTTCAACCAGGAGTTGAAGTTATTAGTGAATAACAGCCTTAATCAGACCCAGGCGATTTTAAGACAAGCAAATGTGGTGAAAACTCGATGTTGAAAATTTTGCCCAAATGTAATATTCTATTACTTACACTTATTAGTTGGGTAATGGAAGAAATTTTTTTGCTCTACCAACTAAATTTTTTTTAAATCAAGAAAACAATTCTCTAGGTGCATGTAAGTTCAAACATTAAACATACAAAAGAAATTAAAAACAATAATACACAAAGCAATTTACCCGAAGCAGTGTTTATTTTAACTTAAAAATATACAGTACAAAATCCATTTAGATGACATTTCCTGCTGATGATATGCAGACACAACTGCTTCGGGCGGGTTGAGTTTTGGAGGGTCCAGTTTTTAGGATATTGCAATACAGGACTATGAATTGAAGGCTTTTACAGTTTAATCATGATGTCATTTATATTGTTTATTATGCTTTAAATAGATCAGAAAGAGTAGAGACAGTAATTTATGTCAATTGTCGCTTTCGAGCTTTTTTCTTGCTGTATCGAAAGCAAGTACAGAAATGATCTATATAATTGTCTCTTTGTTGCTTCCACCAAATTCGTAGTTTAGTTTTTTTCTTTGTAATAACACATTGTGGAGACTTTCCTTCAGTTTCGTTTTCTATTTTATAGTTTTTATGAGAATTTCTTTGATTGAAATCAGATAAAAGCTCAACTTCGTAACTTTCCATTATGTTTGAATCTAAATTGATAGTTCTGAAATTATTTTCAAACTTAGGAGGATTGTCTTTGATATTTGCATGTATTGCTTCGGTGACGTCACATGGTTTCACAATAGGACTACTACTGTCGTTGACATTATCTTGGTGTATTGTGTTAAACTGATTCTCTTCAAATACATATTTACTAACTGGGTGATTTTCTTTAGCAAAAGTGTGACGTGCTTTACCTTTTACCCATTTTTTCATTCCAAAGACATTTTTATCTGTACAGTAAGTTCTTATTTTAGGGCCAATTATATTTTCCCATGTGAGGAGTGGATTAACTTTTTCTGAGATGATTTTAGGCCAGTTGACTATATTTTTCATATTTTCGTCGTCCAATAAAACTTTCATGGTCACATTCAACTGTGTTTTGCTACTTTTGAGTTCGATAGTGAAGCTATCAAATCCATCCACTGTTTTTCCCTCATAGATATAATTGATTCTTTCCAGATTCATAAGAGTCAGTTCTGAGAGTTTAAATTTGTATAATCCTTTACTTATTTCACCTCGACGATACTTTTTACGTAATTCCTCCATTTTCGAAACAAAATTAACTCACTTAAATCACAAAATTTCTTAAAATTCGCTTTTTAATAAAAGACAGTCTCAAATTACACGCTACTCGTAATTTGCTCAATGACTGCAAAGAAATTATTGTTGAGAAAACCAATGTTTACTCTTTATTTTGATCATTGTTGTCGTTTATTCTTAGTACTGTTATAAAATATCATAAATTCGTAACAATGGCTTTAATGTTATTTATATTGTTATTGTAGGATGTGTCTTATTAATTGTTGTAGAAATAAAAACATTTTTATTAAATTTAGACATTTGTAAACATTTCTCACACAGGCAAAAATATATATATATATATATATATATATATATATATATATATATATATATATATATATATATTTAAAGGGGACTAATGTGCAAGTTGTACCTGACGGGACTAAAGTGAAAGTTCTACCTCAAGGGACTCATGTGAAAGTTGTACCTCAAGGGACTAATGTGAAAGTTGTACCTCACGGGACTAATGTGCAAGTTGCACCGAACGAACAAACTATTTCTTTCAACGAAAATGCCTACTAACCCTGGACGATAGGTCTAATATATCGTATCCTATTATATATCGTATTTATCGTAATATAACTCAATACTTATTTCGCTTCCTTCTTCGACTCGTTTTAATACGCATTTTTTATATGCATGAGCAGCCCCCGAAAAACAAAAACATTAAATCATTCAATTCATTTTTTTACTTATTTTTATTTCATATTATTTCACGCGCACTTTTTATTTCCTAATTCAAAATTATTAAAAAAAAAAAAAACTTTTTCGATATCGCTTGTAACGATACTGATTATTATTAATTTTCTTTTCTTTTTCTTTCAATAATAATAATAATAATAATAATAAAAAGATTTTGATGAAATTCTGGCAAAAGCAGAATTTAGTTTAGGACGGAGGACTATTAGTTTTTTTTTTATTGTTTTTTTATTTATTTATTTATTTTATTTTTTTTTTTTCAAATTATAACATCGCTTTCAAATTATTCAATTATATTTTCGATAAATTTTAGATTTCGACAAATGTCCAACTATCGAAATCGACAACGCAAAAATCGCAGATTGAGACAAATAGGCCCCCAGTCCTAAAATATGTATTAGTTAATAAGTTATTTGTAAAAAAATTTCCCCATAGAATAACATTGGCTCGTGCTTCTGGCGACGGTAAGTGAAGAGGGCCGTTAAACTTACCTTGTAAACATGGCCAAAAATGTCTGAAACGGATCAAAACAGAGTAGGGTATTTTTAAATTGCATTCCTTAGAACAGAAGTTGGGTGGATTTGTTAAATTTACTTTATAAACATAGTCCATATATGCCTGTACTAAATCATTCATTGTATTACTTATTTTGAACAAAAAAAAAAAAAAAGTGTAATGATAACATTTTTTTTATTTATTTATTGAAATGTTCTAAATTAAGGAAATAAAGAATATATATATAAAAATGTTATGTTTTAGCTAAAATTTAGCTTGTTATGTTTTAGCTAGATTATGTTTTAGCTAAAAAATATGGCTTGAGATTAGAGCTTATATAAATCACACACAAATAAATAAATCAAATTTTCATAAATCAAATCCTTTTTTATTTTGCGTATATGTTCAATAGTACAATACTTGGATCTGCCCACTCATTCACTCATAATCATTTTTACCACTATAATGGCCGTTGCCTCTTAGAATGAAAAATCTGTAGTCGAGAGTTTAAGAATGCTACATCTATATAAATTACTGGGTCCGTGGTTTTATTTGGATTTTAAGTAACTGCCAGATTTTACAACTTTCCTCTTTAGGAATTTTTTAATACAAAAGAATATGTGTATAAAATGAAAATGTGCATAAAAAATAAAAAAATAGTTTAAATTACTTTCTTGACATCATAAGAAAATAATTTTTGTATCTGCTAATCATACCTTTTGAATGATACCACATTTAACCCTCTACTCCCATAATTAATATGTTAAAAATATACAAAAAATTTTATGTTTGCCTATTAATATATGGATTATTATTTTTAAATAATTTCTGAATGGATAATATTTTATCTGAGTCGAAAGTAATAAGTGACCAGTGCTAGTGTTTGAGGTAGGCACATTCACTGCAATATTTTCATATGGAACCTTACAAACATCTGAATGATTAGGCCAGGAATAAGCTGAGGAAGTTCTACTTGGGTTCATAAATTTGATCTTTGCATCTTGATGTTCCTTCACTAATCTCCAATATTGTTCGAAGCCACCAGTTATTCTCATAGATAGCTACAAAAAAAATTTCTCTCCTATAGCGATAAATTCTTTGTTTTGAAGTCCAACAGAAACTTGAAAGAATTTATTAGAAGATGAAACATGCTTTATAATCAATCTTTTTTCATCCAGTGGTTGGAAAAAATTATAAACTCTTGTCCCAGGAATACCCAAACAACCTTCATATCGTTTCTCTAACATCTTTCTGAACTTTGTTACTTCCTCAGCTGTAATATGAAATGTGTATATTCCTGAAATATAAATTTTGGCAAATGTAAACGGAACAATTATACTATTTCCCCACAACTGGATTTGGCGATTTATTTTTGGCGATTATGGCTAAATCATGAATCTAAAAATCATAAATCATAAATGATAAAATCATAAGCTAAATCATAAATCTAAACTAAACAGCATGCAGGCTGCCATATTATATTGCAAGAAATCCATAATCCATATTATATTGCAATATATATATATATATATATATATATATATATATATATATACTGAAATGTATGTTATTTTACATTATGTGAAAAAATATCAGTGTGGTGAGATGTACAGTTTTACTGTAAAAAATTCTTGAAATTTGCAAAAAAAAAAAAAAAAAAAAAAAAAATCAAAAAGAGCTTTTATTACAAATTTTTAAAGATTTGCATACATATTTTAAGCATTTTCATAATTGTATTTCATAGTTTACACTTTTATCTTTCTAATGACATCAAAATGAACATATTTGGTCCATAAATAAAAGTGTTACAGTGGTTTGAAACTTGTAAGCCACCTTGACTATTGACACCATTTTGTTAAATTTAACTAAATTTCAAAATGACCCCTTAATCCTAGTTTTGACTAAAAAATTCTGAAAAAAAAATTTATTAGCTTTTTTCATTACGTACTTTATAATAAAAAATTTTCATTTGTGACATAAGGGCAACAATATTTTTTTAAATGTATTTCGAATAAAATGAGCCACTTTAAAAAAATTTCGGTATTAAGATTACGGGCAATCCGTAATAACTTGGCACCTCTGCTTTACGCAAGCAAAATGATGACGTCATTGACCGTCTGTGGAGCCAAGAAAAAGATTTCCTATGTTAATTGCCCATTGGATTTCTTGTAAAAAATTATTAAAAATCGAGGAAAATTATTTCCCGATTTTAATCCCCATATTCGGGTATAGATATGTATTAGTTATCGTGTACATGCGTTAGATTAAGTTATTTTTGTCTGTAAAATTTGTAAAATTTGAATTTTAAACTTTAAAACTCGAGAAAAAAAATGGCTAATTTCCATATTAAATTGAAAACATACGAGTATAAACATTTCATTTCAGAGGGTGATATTTACACAATAAATATCCAACTAATATACTAATTAAAAAGAAAATGATAAATATTCTATCATAATTTGAAGTGAAATTGGTTTTCAAATGTCTAAATAAAGTATTTGATATAAGATACTCATATGTTGCAGCGGAATAGATTTGATATCTGTCATCCTTCGCGTTGGAAAAAAATCGCCAAATTATCTGGCAAACATATTTAATTCCTTTCAAAAATCATAGTTATTTTAACAGCTTAAATTAAGAGAGCAATGAATAATATGAAGCAATATTTCGTACAATACATTTTACGAAATATACATCTGGCATGTAGGTTTTCGTATTACGTTTTTGATCGCCAAATACAAGAAACGCCAAGGACGACAGAGTTTTGAAATTTAAAATTAAAATTTTGTCATTTTGACAGCAAAATAACTTAATCTAACACATGTGCTCGATAATTCATTTGTAATTAATTTGTAATTGCATCCATATATGGAGATTAAAATTGGGAAATAATTTTTTACAAAAAATCCAATGAACGATTAACATAGGAAATCCTTTTCTTGGCTCTACAGACGGTCATTGACGTCACACTTCGCTTGCGTATATTTTATTGCTAAACCATTATTCCATATTACGTTAATTCATATCATTAATTTTTATCTTCAAAATTATATTTATGCCTTTTTACATTAGTGATATTTAAACTACAAATGTCAACACCAACCAAGAAGTAAATGATAATATGAAAAAGGAATGAGTAATTGATGGCCATTTATTTTATATTATCAGTGTTTTTAACAGTTTTATTGGTTCATAAAAAATAAAAAAAAAGATAACAGTTTAACATAATCCTTTTTTTAATTTGTTTGTCTATTTTAACAGTTCTATCAATAAAAATTTTGAAGATAAGGCTAGTTTATGATTCTTTTGTTTTTCCAACTGATTACAATATCCTTATTTGCCGAATTAATTCTAGTATTTCCTTCAATATAGGTAATTCAAATAATACATAATTACAGATTAGCATAAATATAAAAAAATATTATTGTTTTACATATTTACAGGAATATTTTTAAGAAATTCCAGACACCATTATTTAAAAAAAAAAAAAAAAAAAAAAAAAATTACATGTTTGAGAAATTGCACATTTCAAATAATCTTAAAATAATAAAAATTTCCTTTTAACTAAATGACGTCTCAAAAAAATACGCAAAATATAAACAGGTGTAATATTTTAATGGCGATGATAAAATTTCTGCTTATCTTTCTTATATAATTTTAAAATAACTGTGGTAACATCATTTCTGCTATTTCATTTGCAAATCAGAAAAGCGTGACATTATATAGTCGACCTTCATCGATTATAAATGAGTTGTCAAAGTGGTACAAAATTCACTGATAAAATCTCCATAATACAAAAACAGAAATTTTACTTAATAGGTATAATCGTGTATAATCGTCTTGAAATTGATCGCGGGATATTTTTTATCAAATGTTGTCGTGTGCAATTTTCAATTGAGGAAATTGTTTTTTAAATGGTGAATTGACGTTTATTCGACAATAAATTCCTATGTACAGATTTTATTGTTCAATGATAAAATTATTTCACTGACGTCGACAATTGTTTTTTAATCTTTATGTTTTCGTAATTTCATTAGTATTAGAATCCTTACATTTTTTACTTAAGGACTTCACGGAAAAAAATAAAGCTATTTTGTTTGGCCTTTTAAGAAAATGACATTCTTTCAAACTGAATGTCATTTTTTTTAAAGGGAAGCGTTTTGTATAAAGAGAATAATTATTTAACAATGAACAAAGGTTTCGTTTTGGTCACAACATAATTCATTTGCGTACTGTACTTGAATTAATAATGCTTTGGAAGAGATGAAAAATTTGCATGTTATATTCAATTTTTAATACGTTTTACTTTTTTCTGTATTCAATTGAAGAAAATATTGATTTCAGGAAAATTTTCAACTGGAATTACAAGTTTTAAGATGTCTCGAACAGAAGATGATCATTTTAAAAAAAAATCTAGAAAATATCCGTCTGTCTGTCTGTGACAAAAGTTTTGTTAGCTGCTCTTGCTGCACAACTAATGCACAAAATTTCATGAAGAGTTATATTTAATTGCACTTTGACATAACCTTATGTTTATCAATTTTTGGTGCATATTTCTCAACAGATGACGCTGCTGTCTGTTTCAGAATTTGTAATATAGCAGTGTTGGGACAAAATTTCGTATAAATCTACTCAGTTTGAATAATTTTTAACAAATTATTGTGAAATTGAAAATTTTTATTTATAATAACAACAGACAGCCATGATAACGTTTTTGTATATGTAAAAGCATTCTGAACAAACACTAAAATGTATTATGTAGTAATTATTGTAGACTAATTTACGTGAATTTGTTAAGAAAAAACATAAGAAAGTTTTGTGATGTCCAAATCCACATGTAGTAATTCGCATATATTATCAAGATACAGTTTCTTTGTCCTCTAGTCAGTTATCTTGCCTATTCTTCTTCTTCTTCTTCTTTTTTTTTTTTTTTTCTTATGTTTTTCAATGCGATTTTAAAAATTTAACGAAAGTGCATATGAGTGTTCTTCATTTGAAAAAAATAAATAATAAAATACATTTAGAAGTACTTTAAAATTTACAAATTGATTATAATTTCTTTTCTTTTTTCTTTTCTTAATTTTTCTTTTCTATTCTTTCCCTTTTTTTTTAGGACTGAAGGTGAGGACTATTAGTCTCAATTTGGGATTTTTGCGGTCTCATTTTTCGATAGTTGGACATTTATCGAAATCTAAAATTTATCGAAAATATAATTGAATAATTTGAAAACGATGAAAAAATTTAAAAAAAAAAAAAAAAAAAACTAATAGTCCTCCGTTTTAAACTAAATTCTGCTTTTGCCAGAATTTCATCAAAATCTTTTTTTTTTTTTTTTTTTTTTTTGAAGGGGGTGGAGTGGGGGGAAGAAAAAAAACAGTATCGAAACAAACACTATCGAAAAAGTTTTTTTAATAATTTTGAATAAGGAAATAAAAATTGCGCGTGCAAAATGAAATAAAAATAAGTAAAAAAATGAATTTAATGATTTAATTTTTATATAAAACATGATCGTGTGCTATACTAAAAAGTAGATGTAAAATTTAAAGTTTATGTGGTGCGTGTGGCATCTATAAAAATTGTTTTAAGAAATAGAATAGAATAAAGAAAGCAACCATATTGGTTGCATTTTGTTATATAGTTTGAATTATTTATTTATTTAATTTGTAAATATGCGTAAACTAACTACTGACGAAAATCAACAGGAGCATTAAATGTTAAATGTTACTGGCAAATTCTACTTAAACGAACACCGGTACTACTTTCACTAGATCTGAATAACGTATATCAGTTTCAATATATTTTAAGCACGTTAATAAAAAGTAGTATCGTCCTGTGGTCGAAACTCGACCACTTTCAAAATGGAATTAAATCGCAACTTAACAGCACCACTTGTTGGCCGATACGCATTGAAACTGAATCAACAGAGTTGCACTTAATATATATAGCTAAGTTCGGTACACGTGGATGTTGAGCCTTTCCTGAAATGAAAGGAAATCACAACGTGGAATCGCCCCCTTTTGGATGATGTAGCCCAAAAGCTAATCGGCACCAATTCAAACCAATGTCCAAACAAATATCAAGTTCGGTTAAATTAAGTCCACTGGTTCATGAAGTACAGTGTTCCAACTCTAGAAGACAGATATTTTCTAAAAATGATCGAATGGAGTTCAGGAAATGTCAAAACGTGTAACTTCCTCGAAAATCAGAAATCTAAAGTATTTATGAATTTTATACTTTCTTTTTACTTATGCAGAAGATAGAATAATAAATCTTGTTTAAAAAAAATAGTCGACTTCAGTTAGCTAAAATGAAAGGGAATCTTAAAACGTGTAAATTAATCGAAAACCAGAAATCGAAATTTTTTCCGTAACTTCTACTTTCTTCTTATGTATTCAGAAGCTAGTAATAAATCCACTTTTTAAAAAAAATAAGTAGTCAATACTAGTTAACTGAAATGCAAGGGAATCTCAAAATGTGTAAATTCATCGAAAACCGGAAATCAAAAGTTTTTCCAAATTTTATACTTTCTGCTTATATGTGCAGAAGTTAGAGTAAGAAATCCATTTTTAAAAAAATAAGTAGTCAATTTCAGTTATTTGAAATGCATTATGTTTTAGTTGAAAAATATGTCTTCAAATTGGAGCTGACGTAATTCGCCCCCCCCCCCCTCCCCCTCCGAAAAAAAAAAGGAAAAGAAAGAAAGAAATTA
This sequence comes from Salticus scenicus, assembly GCA_963930645.1. Classification (NCBI taxonomy): domain Eukaryota; kingdom Metazoa; phylum Arthropoda; class Arachnida; order Araneae; family Salticidae; genus Salticus; species Salticus scenicus. The sequence continues at coordinate 265,915,647 of OZ005656.1, read as the reverse complement.
GATCTTCTTAAATAAATTAAAAATAGAAAAAAAAAAAAAAAAAAAAAAAAAAGAATTTCCATAAATCAAATCCTTTTTATTTTGCGTACATGTTCAATAATGTAAACTTTTGATCACCACTCATTCACTCAAATTTCTACCACTCTAATGGCTGTCTTGGAATGAAAAATCTGTAATCGAGAGTACAGTGATGCTACATCTATACTAATGTGTCTATGGTTTTATTTTGAGTTTTAAGAAATTGCCAGATTTAACAACTTTCTTAGATCATGGACAAATAGATTAACCAATATCATAAAGCTTTTCTATTTGTTAAGGTATTATAAATGAGTAAAACTTTTTATCGTATCAGAGCTAAAAATATAATAGGCCATCGATTCACAACTTAAATTATGTGATTTTTTTTTTTTTTTTTTAAGTAATTCATTATATCCTTTATCTTTTCCTTTCTTTTAATTATCAAATTATTGATTTTGCTTATTTTTAGGGACAGCTTTTAGTTTAATAAGCTTTCCGATTGAAAGTTAAACAATTTTATCCAGAACAAAATATCAACCCAGATATTGAATCTGAGAAATACGGCTTAATACTAAACTATACCGAATGGTTGAATCATAGATATCTGATAATTTAAAACGAAGTTTTATATATATATTTTTTAAATATATAAAAAAAATAATAATTAATTAATAAATAAAACTAAAGATATAGAATGTGTGGATTTGAATGATATATATATTTTTTACTTTAATATAGAGAAAGTATTGGATTCGGAAAATTTTTCGAATTCCGGTTTTCTATGGATTTACACGTTTTGGGATGTCCTGAACACGATTTGATAGTTTTTAGAAAATGTCTGTCTGTGTGTATCACGAATTTTGTGGACGCTGTATCTAACGAACCAATGAACGAAATTTAACCAAACTTGGTATTTAATTTTACCCTGGTTGGAAACTGGTGCTGATCAGATTTGTAGAACAATTGCCCAACAGGTGGCGCTATGATCGCATTTTTCTAAATTTTTAACATGGCAGTATAGGACAAAATTTCGTATAAATGTACATAATGAGAGTTATTTTTAACTTGTGATTGTAAAATTAATACGAATTATTGATAATAGTAGTAGTTAACTAGGAAAAAAAATTTGCATGCGGGGGCATCGCTTCTTCCCTGGGGTGGGGGAGTAAATTTTTAAGATGGGTATCTTTCGAAAGGTCTCGTCAATACCTTTAAAACGAATGATTGAACTATAGATCTGTGATAATTTAAAACAAAGTTATCGATTTTTTTTTTTTTTTTTTTTTTTTTTTTTAAATATTAAGAATAAAATATGGACTTTTTTTTTATATATTTAGTGTTATACTACTTCTCTAATATGGAAATCGTCTGCATTATCATGGAAAATATTTTTTTAAATAATAATTTAAAAAAAATTATTTTTACTGAGTGAATTGTATAGAAAAATATAGAAGAAAGTCGTGTGGAGTCCACAACATACCAGTTTTAATTTATCTAAATATTATCATTAAGGAAAACTGACCTGATTTGAAAACCACTATAAAGAAATTTGTGACTTTGTGACTGAAAGAAAGAAAAAAAATATTTTTAATTGCAATGTGTGGATTTCTAGTTACTTTTTTTCAAGCACTGAAATTCTTTCGTAATCTTCTGAAAATTGTAATTTAATTGGTAATGATTATTAAAAATATACAAAGAGTTTGTTTCATATATATTTAAAAATAATAATAATAATAATACCTTTAAGCTATAATGACGTCAATTTTACCCTGCAAGTTTAATTTTTCACAAAGTTTTATATCAATTTTAATATTTACGCGTGAATGTATTTTCATTAAAAAAAAAAAAAAAAAAAAAAAAAAATTAAAATCAACTCGCAAACTTTTTTGGCAACAATTAAAAATTAAAATAAATTGTGTATTTTTGTCTAAAAAAGGGCATCTTCAACTTTTTCGATACTGTCCGTTTCGATACTGATTATTAACCGTTTTCTTTTTTCTTTCTTTCAAAAAAAGAAAAAAGATTTTGATGGAATTCTGGCAAAAGTAGAATTTAGTTTAGTGCGGAGGACTATTTTTTTTTTTTTTTTTTTTTTTTTTCAAATTGTAACATCGCTTTCAAATTATTCAATTATATTTTCGATAAATTTTAGATCTCGACAAATGTCCAACCATCATAAAACTGGCGACAACGTTTTATCTATAGATTGAGACTAATCCTCTATCCCCCCCCCCCCCCCCCAAAAAAAAAAAAAAAAAAAAGAAAGAAAGAAAACTGAAAAAATGCATTTTTTCAGATGTTAAAAGTGGACATTTTTTTTTTTCGACATTTAATTTTATGTTAAAAACAACATTTTATACTTCTCTAATTTTATGCTTCTCTAAGAAGTATAAAATTAGAGTATAAAATTTAGAATAATTAGAATATAATTTATAATTGGAAGTATAAAATTTAATTTTATACTCTCTCTTATTCTTAATTTTATACTTCTCTAAGAAGGAAAAAAAAAATCATCGGCATTATTCATTAAAAATAATTTTAATAATTTAATTTGTATAGGAAAAAATATAGAAGAAAGTTTTGTGTTAGCCATAACATATTATTATTTATTTTTCCAAGGTCTTGATTTCAGTTATTTGCTTATGAGAGTCACTGGGTACGTCTATAAATCACTTGCCTTTTCTTCTATCACACTATCATGCATATTTCTCCTAATACTTCCACTACCTTCAAATCAAAGCAGACAAACTCACGTGTTCACAGTCGAGAAATTTTTATTCCTTTACGAGCGCTAACAAAGTAGATTCAGTCAGGTGTATTAAATGGTGCCTTCTCTACAAACAATGTGCGTAAAGCAAGCACTTTCGGACAATCTATTAAGAGCCAATAAATCCAAATACTCACACACAAGACAATGAGCGTATACCTGTCATGGGAAATTGGATTATGGTTTTTTCTTTCCCGTATCTTTGTGTTATGCCTACTTTTCGTTTGTTTGTTTAAAGAGCATTGTCGGTTTGAAGAAAATAAAAACTTGCACAGAGTAAGATTTAGGTATTTGTTTCTATAAAAGAGGTTTAACAGTTGGTTCTAATTTGCTGAGTAGAGGAAATTTGAGCATACACCTACACACACACGCATGCAATAAGGAACCAAAGAAAAAAAAAAAACGCACTGCAGAAAAATCGATTTATACATTTTGTGTTTGTAGTGACTTAAAAACTAACGATTGAAACAAATAAAACTGTTATGCATAATATGGAAGTTTAACTTGATACCTATGTACATTTTATTTTTATTAATTTCTCTTCTTGTTTGTTTGTATGTTTGTTTGTTTGTTCGGTACAAATCTTGCAATCGAATTTTAACTAACTTTCCTACTAGCTAGACATTTAAAACTTTTACAGTAGCTCAGAATCAGAACCCGGTGACAACACAATACTTCGGAATCAGAATTTCGAATTTTTGATTAGTTTTCTTATAATTAATTAAAGCAGGAAAATAATAACATCCTAATAGCGTTAAAATAGCCATTAAAATATTAGCTATAATTTAATTGTTGCCCCCAAAAAATTACGAGTTCATTTTCTTTCAACATAAAAATAAATACATTTAATCAAACGTGAACGTTAAAAAATTGTAAAAAGTTAAATTATGCATCTCACAAAAATTGAAGTCATTATCACTTTAAAAATTTTATGCACATTGATAAAAGCTCTATGATTCATCAGAAAATTTAAGGCATAGTATGTAAAAAGTTTTTTTAATCTTATAATTGTTTGATTTAATAATTCGCTTTATTACACTCTACAAAGTATTTAATAAAATTCTACGTAACATTTTCTTTTAAAACGTAGTATAATAAACATTACTTTACTGATTTATTATATGAAGTAAGCACGTTATATTTTAATGTATGAAGTAAAACTATTTATTTGTTAGATCTACACAATTACTTAATAAAAATATGTATTCTGCATTGGATAATTCCACCTTTATATTAAATTACGGCTTTAAAGCGCAATACCATAGTATTATGCAGTTTTTTAACATGAAACTCAGAAATTTCACTGTGCCAAATGTCATAAATAATTTTTTCTAGTTCCTGCAAAGTTGTAGGCTATAAATTTCGAATCCACACCCTCTTTTATAGACTTAACATTGTCAAGTGATTTGAGATTAGGATTATTTTCAGGTCTACTGAAGAAGAAATTCTATTATATTTTTTGTGCAGTTTAACTTTAAGTAAAAAAAGTTACGATAACTTACAAAATTATATATGCTCATGGGAATGGATAGGTAATTTTAACAATTTGAATCAAATAAACGTACAACAGGCGCCATGTAACAAGGTGCATTATCTTCTTGAAATACTGATTGCAGAAAAGTCTGAAATATCTCCGAAATAGTCGGTCAGGCATCCTTTTTTTTGATAGCCGAGTTTTATTTCGGGTTAATTGATCCCTTGAACATGAAAATTTGCCCGACTCATTGAAAAAATATGCACTTTCGTTTCATATTATACGGAGAACGTGTCACTGTTTTGAAAGTGCGATTTTCATTAAGCCGGTCATATTTTCGTCATCAGACCTGCTTGTTTCCGTCAGCTCGAAATAAATTAAACTTGACTCATCAGAGAGAACCACTTCAGCCCAATAATAACTGATCCCTTTTTAATTTTTTTAACCCTGTGAAGTCTTGCTTTCCTGATTCTTTTCGTTAAGAACGGATATTTTTCAGGTTTTCTGGCACTTATAAACTTGTTTGTTTAATCATTGTGGCCCTGTATTTAAAGAAATTATGTTACTAAACACTTTTTCAGAATCCCTTCTATGATCTAAATGTAATACAAACTGATTTTTTAAGCACTGGCTTTTTAATTTGCGGCCATCTCGATAATATGAGCAACGTAGCCGTCTAGAGACAAATTTCCAGTTTAAATAGCCAAAAAATTTTATGTTTTGTTAAAAACCAGCTCACCAATATTTCGTTACCACTTAATCATTTTGACATCCCGCGTATTAAAATATTTTTTGATTTTCACTCTAAAATCGATATTTTTGTGGTATCGTTAATTGTCTTATTATTGCCATTTTTGAAATACTTTCTAAAATTACAATTTTTCAAACAATTGCTTCTTGTTTTTAATACTTGGCTCAATCCTAAATTGTACGTGGAACACAACGTAATAAAATCTGTTCGGAAATTTACTTTTAAAACAATAAAATTGGCGATTGCAGAAAGAGAAATGGAAAATATCCAAGTGCGGCTTTTTTTTTTTTTTTTCTGTCGCTTAGTGTATATACAGTCTGTTAACACATGTGTAAGACCACAACATATTTTGCTATTTAGGTAGTAAAAGTTTAGGTAGTAAAAGTTAGGCAGTAAATAAAAAGTTTTTCATGAAAATTAAAAACTCTTTATGCTAGTACATCAAGGTTTTAGTAAAATGAGCATAAATGGAATTAATTCAGAAAAAATAAAACATCAATAAAACAAATAATCTGGTGTGTCACTCACACGAATTTCTCTTACCCTGAAATTTAATACTATAAATACAGGTTGCAGATTAAGAGGTAAGATAACGAGTACTGTTATGTAAACCTATGTTAAACAATTCAAATTAGGCTTCGGAAGAGTTTTATGTGATAATTAGTTCTGTGTGCCCCCCCCGTTTCATTAATTCACCTACATTTATATAGAATTTAATTCGGTTATTAAAATTAAAAGTTTACTTACAATTTTACAGACAATTTTCACAGGCAACATTCATTGAAACTTATCAATCTTGATCAAACTTTTCCAGCAACAAACTTATATTAACTTCAAAATACATTTGGATCTCCTAAAATTATTCGTTTTTAAGTTACTCTAAGAGACACAGACAAAGATCAAACGTTAAAAAACTTGACTACGGTGATCAGGAAGCCTCAAAACGTGTAAATATACAAAAAACAAGCAATGAATATTTAGCTTTTTTTTGTTGTTGTTGTTGTTAAAAAGGAAAAAAATCCATAACTTTATTTTAAACTATCACAGATCGATGGTTCAACCATTCGTTTTAAAGGTATTGGCGAGCTCTTTTGAAAAATACCCATCATGAAAATTCATTCCGTTGAGGTAGCTCGGACGTTTCTCGCTAAAAAATTTTCTTACCCATTTGCGACATGTATATTAACTCATCGCTGAAATGACAACAAAAATATAAAAATCTGGAGTGACTCCACTCGACTTTCCGAACATTGAGTAGTTAACAGTTTTGTAGATAAAATACAGAAAGAGGAGTTGCTAAACAAACAAAAAAGAGAAAACATAACAGAGTGTTTGAGTATTTTTCTCCATATATCACACGAGGTTTTATTTAACGCTACTGAACTTTGAGCCCTTAGATCATAAGGGTAAAGAATTTTTCGTTGTGTCCCTGTAAAAATCTATAAATTCTAGATTCACCAAAATGCTTATAGTTAGTGCAACAGTGATTTATAATATTCATACAAATTTTCAGCTCAATTGAATAAGGCGTTTAGATGCTATCGCTGGTCTCGTAGGCCATAAAGATAAAGAATTTTTCTTTGTCTCCCTGTAAAAAAACTGTAAGTGCTAGATTCACCAAAATCTATACAGATTAAGTATCTGTGACCTATAATATGTGTATAAAGTTTTTGCTCAATTGAATAAGGCGTTTAGATGCTATCGCACTTTTAAAAATTTGGCAAAGAATTTTTCTTTGTGTCCCTGTAAAAGAACTATAAGTGCTAGATTCTCCAAAATCTATACAGATTGAGTATCTGTGACCTATAATATGTGTATAAAGTTTTTGCTCAATTGAATAAGGCGTTTAGATGCTATCGCACTTTTAAGATTTTGGTCCCTTGGCCATAATGATAAAGAATTTTTCTTTGTGTCCCTGTAAAAAAACTATAAGTGCTAGATTCACCAAAATCTATAGGGTTCGTACTATGGTGACTTACAATATACGTACCAACTTTCAGCTTATTCGAACAAAGCGTTTAGACGCTAGCGTGTTCACTCACAGACATACACACATACATACACACATACATACACACATACATACATACATCATCGTAAAAATAGTGAAAACAGACTCGTTGGACCTCGAAACGTATAGAAACATCAAAATCTCGAATTCGGATTTTTGACATGATTACAATACTTTCCTCACTATAGTGTTCGGAAAAAAAAATGGCAAAGGGCCCCTATACTATAGCTGTATGATGAATATATGAATCGATGCTCAGGACTAACGTACAGCTACAGTACTGTGCAAATTAATTGGGACAAACATATTTTTTAAGAAAATTGTTCTTTTCTTGGGGATTTTCTGCCTCAAACCGGTTTCAACTGCATTTTCTTACAATGCGCAACTGCCCTTGATTAATCTAAACCGGTTTGACCACGTGATCATGACATGTCGAAAATTTGTCCTTTCAGTTGCGCTTCAGTTGCTGTAAGAAGTGGTCGATTATGTGAATTGTCTGCTTCTGATGTGTATTTCAAAAATGGATATCACTCCCAGGAAAAGGACTAGAATTGTTACCCTTAGTCAGCATACTTCTATGACTGTGAGGGATACTGCTGCAACAGTTGGAGTTCGAAAATCTAGTCTTTCTAGGATTATAAATCAGCAAAAGAATTTTGGGACAGTGTATCCAAAATGGAAGGGTAAATGTAGACGCAAACGCAAGACCACACCTTGAACAGACAAATTTCTTGTACGAAATAGTAAAATTCATCCTCGCAAAACAAGTACAGATCTTCAGAGAGAATTATTAGCTACTGGTGTGAACGTGGATTCATCGACAGTTCGACGAAGGCTTATTGAATCTGAGCGATTTGCAAGAACACCAATCAAAAAAAAGTTATTAACACCTGCAATGAAGAGAAAACGTTTGGACTGGGCCAGGAAATATGAATCCTGGACTGCGCGAGACTGGAAGAAGGTTGTATTCAGCGTTGAAACACATTTTATTGTGCAAGGGTTTCGATTAAGATTTGTCAGGCGAAGTGATGGAGAACGCATTAGGGAACATTATCTTATTCAAACAGTTAAGCACCCTCAGAAACAGATGTTTTGGGGGTATTTTACTTCTGGAGGACCTGGCAGCTTAGTACCAGTTGAAGGGATGATGAACTCTAAAAAATACATTTCTATAATAGGAAGAAAAATTGTGCCTATGATGCAAACGTTCGGTGGTGGTGTTGGTATCTTTCAACAAGATCTTGCTCCATGCCATACTTCTAAGTTAACAAAGAATTTTTTTCAAGAACAGAAATTACCGCTGTTGGATTGGCCTGGTAAATCTCTTGATGTAAATCCCATCGAAAATTTGTGGAGCATTGTAAAGAGACGTGTGAGTAAAATGGACTGCTCAACAAAGAAAACAATGATTGAGAATGTTATAAAAGTTTGGTTTGGTGATGACGAGATCAAAAATTTATGTTCTAAATTAGTGGAATCCATGCCAAACCGTGTACAGGATCTCATTCAAGCTAGAGGAGGACATATTTCGTATTAAATTGCTATACCGTGCATGTAAGTCAACCTATACCAATTAAACAACATTTGTGTAAATTTTTCAGCTTGTCCCAATTAATTTGCACAGTACTGTACTGCATGCTTTTATATGAAAGAATAGATGGAAATAAGTCCTGTCGAAATATTAAATTCTGTTCACAAAGGATGTAAGCAGATTTCCATTTCTTGTATAGAAAGGGGGAATTTTTTCAGTACGTATTTTGCTAATATTTTTATCGGTTGCACCTTTTCGTTAATTTTTAAGAATCCTTCATATTCTGTTCACATTTTTAATGTATTTTAGGTTTAAAATAGTTCTTGTTGAAATAAATTTTCTATTCTTAAAACTTCATTTTTACTTTCTGAACACTATAGTGAGGAAAGTATTGTAATCATGTCAAAAATCCAAATTTGAGATTTTCATGTTTCTATACGTTTCGAGGTCCCCTGAGTCCGTTTTCACTATTTTTACGATGATGTATGTATGTGTGTGTATGTATGTGCGTATGTATGTGTGTGTGTGTGTGTGTGTCTGTGAATGAACACGCTAGCGTCTAATCGCTTTGTTCGAATAAGCTGAAAGTTGGTACGTATATTGTACGTCACCATAGTATGAACCCTATTGATTTTGATGAATCTAGCATTTATAGTTTTTTTTACAGGGACACATGGAAAATTCTTTATCATTATGACCTATGGGGCCAAATTTTTAAAAGTGGCGATAGCGTCTAAACGCTTTATTAATCTGAGCAAAAAAGTTTTACACATGTTATAGGTCACAGTTCCACGAACTGTATAGATTTTGGTGAATTTAACACTTACAATTTTTTACAGGGGCACAAAGAAAAATTCTTTATCATTATGGCCTATGGGGCCAAATTTTTAAAAGTGTGATAGCGTCTAAATGCATTATTAATCTGAGCAAAAAAATTGTACACATGTTATAGGTCACAGTTGCAACAACTGTATTGATTTTGGTGAATTTAGCACTTACAGTTTTCTTACAGGGACACAAAGAAAAATTCATTATCATTATGGCCTAGGGGACCAAATTTTAAAAGTGCGATAGCATCTAAACGCCTTATTCAATTGAGCTGAAAATTTATATGAATGTTATAAATCACAGTTGCACTAACTATGAGTATTTTGTTGAATCTAGCATTTATAGGTTTTTACAGGGACACAACGAAAAATTCTTTATCATTATGATCTATTGGCTCAAAGTTCAGTAGCGTTAAATAAAACAACGTGTAATATATGAAGAAAAATATACTCAAACACTCTATTATGGTTTTCTCTCTTTTGTTTGTTTAACAACTCCTCTTTCTTTACTTTATCTACAAAACTGTTAATTACTCAATGTTCGGAAAGTCGAGTGGAGTCACTCCAGATTTTTTTTCCATAAAATTATTTACGCAGATAAAAATAGATCATTTATGTGACTATTAGTTCTGTTTAAATATTTTGTATGCCATATTTTATAATTTGTTTATATTTTTGATGCGCTACTTGGCTTAAAATGGCTATTGCTAAATTAAAGTTCGGTGTACTTCAGTGCTAAAGTTAAAAAAATCGTGCAGGAGGATCTATAAATAAAACAGATAAAATAAATTTATGATTCATAGCACATAAAATAGTAAAGAAACACTATCGAATGTGACGTCATGAGCAATTTTCTTTGAATAACACCTTGGTAGTAAAAATAATTATAAGATGAAGAAAAAAAAAAAAAAAAAAAAACTTTTTATATACCATGTTTTTAAATTTTCTGTTGAATCCCAGCTATAGAACTACATTAGCACTTTATCAATGTGTATAAGATTTTTAAGGTGATAATGACGTCAATTTCTGTGAGATGCCTAATATCACTTTTCATAATTTTTTTATGTTCACGTTTGATTAAATGTATTAATTTTTATGCCTAAATATAATGAACTCGTAATTTTTTATTTTTATTTATTTTTTTCAACAATTAAATTACAGCTATTATTTAAATGGCTAATTTTAAAGCTATTAGGAGGTAATTATTTTCATATTTTAATTAAAAGAAAACTAATCGAAAATTCGAAACTCGGGCTTCGAGGTATAGCGTTGTCTCGTGTTCTGAGCTATTCTAAAAGTTTCAAATGTCTAGCCAGTTGGGAAGTTACTTAAAAATTGATTGCAAGATTTGTACAAACAAACATGAAAGCGAGTTAATAAAAACATGATAATATATAAAAAAGTTGGTTTTAAAATTAAATTTTAATACTTTTAGAACAACATATATTAGCATCATGAACTACATTAGCACTTTATTAATGTGTAGAAAATTTTTAAAGTTATAATGACGTCATTTTTTGTGATATGCCTAATTTAACTTTTTATAATTTGTTATTGTTCGCGTTTAATTAAATGTATTTATTTTTATATCGAAAGAAAATGAACTCTTTTTTTTTTTTTTTTTTGCAACGATTAAATTATAGCTAATATTTAAATGGCTAATTTTAAAGCTATTAGGATGTTATTATTTTTATTTTTTAATTAATTAATAAAAAATTGGAAAATCGGGCTTCGAGGTGCACAAGGGCCCCTCGGGGGGCGCCTTCGTGTCGAATCATGTCACCCTCTGAGCTACTGTCTTTGCACTACGCTGTCCACAGGCACACACACACAGAGAGAGAGAGAGATTGCCTTATATATATATAATGATGCATAAGAATATGTATTAGAATTCCTTGCACATCTTTGTGCACATCATTGCCAAAATGTCAGCAATGTTAGCGATTCCAACGAACATCATCGCCCCCCCCCCCCCAAAAAAAAAAAAAAAAAAAAAAAAAAAAAAAAAAACATTCTAATATAGCTGTTGTAATTGTGTAGTAACATTTTAATTTAATTCTGCTTATTGCCGCTCTCAGCAAGTACCTTCCTTGTCAGAGAAAACGTCGAACTTTATTCTGACCCGGTACCCCGTTGTGCCCCGGGTTCCTCTACATCTTAAAATTAAACGAGTTAAATTTACGTAATATAAAATCAATATAATTAATTGCTCAATAAATATTATACGAATGGGAGATTGAAACTCCTGGTATAGTCGGTAACAAAAGTGTCCGAACACTAGCAATAATTCCTATGTATAGAAAATTACACTTCATACGGTTTTGTTAAATAAATCCTTATCGAATCATGTTCTTAGACTGACTAAGAAAAAGATTCGACAAGGATTTATTTAACAAAACCGTATTAACTCTACTTTTTTGTATATAAGAATTTTTTCTAGTGTTCGGACACTTTTGTTACCGACTGTACGTATATCTTCTAGTTTTACAAAATATTTGAGGACATTTACCCTCGGGAAGAAAGCTTACAAATGTGAATCAAATTTGCATCTTAAAAATAAACAAAATTCTTGTCAGACACGATACATATTTTAACTTTATCCAGACGTTTATCAACTCGGCTAAAACCGGTCTATCCCTACATTGATTTGATAGTTTTCATTCGTCGCCCGTCTTCTGCAATTTAGGAAAAACAAAAACCAAGTAAAAACCTGCCCTAAACGACTTCTTGATGAGGTTCCCACTTCACCCCCCCCCCGGCTTTTATTTTAAAGTTACTTATATACAAAAACTTTTTCGCGTTGATCGCCATTGCAATATACAACTCATTCCGGGCCATGCAACGTTGAAACTGAAATTGCCCGAGTAAAGTGTCCCATTATGTCATTTTTCACGGATGCTCGGTTCTAGCATAGAAAAAAAAAAGATAAAAAAGATAAATAACCTAATAATAGGAATATTCTCTGCAATTCATGTAATAAATTACTGAGCGAGAAAACAAAAACAATGTATATCATTTACGGACAGTCTTAATTCAGAGAGAAAAAAAGGAGAAAGAAAAATCAAGTGTCTGGCACAGATTATAATGTTCTTTTACAAGTTTTACTTGAAAATCAGTCACATTTTTAGCAAATGTTGGAACTTTTTTACCAAAACATATGAAATATTGTTAGGAAAATGTCGACTTTTAGAAGTAAAGAAAGTAGTTTGTATAAAAGTAGGCAGGTTCTAGTTAAACCTTTAACGTTCACTACTTAATTTATTTTAAAAATTACTAAACTAATTTTAAAAATGGCTTTTAGACACATAGCTGATCATAAATATTTAAAAAAAAAAAAAAAAAAAAATAGCATTGTTCCTTTTCGAGAAATTTTCGGTTTGAAACATCTGTAAGTAAACCTTATTAAATTCAAATAATATTTAATTTAATAAATAAATCACTTTATAAGTAAACATTATCGACAACAAAAACTCGTAAAACTTGCATAGATCCCAACATTTCAATTTATTCCGGAGTATGTTAACCCTTTGCGGTGCAAGGTAATTCGGATCATTTAAATTATACTGCCACCGAAATTTACGAACATAATTAAAATACAAGAAATTTTAAATTTTCACGTTAAAAAAGGGGCCTTTTCTGTTATGTTATAAATGTAAATTTTTGCTAAAAAATTTCCGGGATGAGTTTTTGCACTTGAGAATTAAAATTAGGTGTTCCATCAGCGGGAACACTGCGACTGAAAGGGTTAATGAATGAAATTTATTCAATGTATATTTTTGAAATGGTCTAACAAAACTGTCAATCCAACGAATATTCTCGAAACAGTTAATTAAAACTGGCATTTTAATGAATATTTTCGAAACAGTCCAATAAAGCTGTCAATTGTATTACACTGTAAAAAAAAAACCGTAAGATTATGGGGAAAGTCCGGCAGCAGAGATTCCAGACAAATCCTGTAAAAAAAAAACATTCGTTTTATGGGCAAAATGTTTTTTTTACAGGCATGTAACGTGATTTAAGGTTATTATATACTTAATTTACGGTCTAAGCGTTTCTTTTTTACGGGCATTGTCTGGAATCGCTGCTGGCGGACTTTCCCCGTAATCTTACGGGATTTTTTTTTTTTACAGTGTACAAAAGTCCATATTCAATGAATAATTCTGAAAGCAATCCAATAAAACAGTCACTTGATCCTCAAGAGTATTTAACGGAAACAGAGTTGAATACTCGACATAACAGAAATTTTGCTGGTTCATGAAAAGTTTAATCGCTTGTGACACAGTCTCTAAAAAGCATCTGCACAAAATAGCTCTCAGAACACAACTGGCCATCAGTGGTGGATCTACTCTTATTTATAGTTTTTAGCGGTAGGATTTCGGCTCGGTTCTCATGAATTCTATGCTAGAATTCACTGGAAGATTCTAAAACTGAGATTCCTATAGAAGATACAGCCTCGAATCTTTAAAAATCATAAACTACCATTTTTTGCTAAATTTGGTTGCGAAGGCTGACTTTAAATCGCTGTTAAAAATTTCAACAGAAAACTCTGTGTAATCTATTATCTTAAGTCTTACGTAAAATTACAGAGAAAAATAAACGGAGATATTAAAAAACTTATTTTATACATTCATTTTAATAACTAATATTAATTTAATTAAATGCTGATGAGAATATATTTCGGACTTGGAATGCTTTTTCTAAAGTAGAAATAGTCATTTTTAATTTTAATTAAAAAATTAAATAATAAAATTAGGTAAAAATACAGAATAAAGATTGAGAATCTCGATTATTCACTTTTAACTAAGAATTACTGTAAATTTACAGAGACTCTGGATAAA